>VZRZ01005521.1:1172595-1391740 GCA_013398175.1 Climacteris rufus | reverse complement strand
GCATCACATACATGAGACTGGAAACACCCCAAAACCCAGTCAGCTGTTTATTTTCCTGCTGGAATCAAAGGCAGAAGAGAAAACAGCTTTAAAAATGCATCCTGTCTGAGCTAACGACAAACCTGGTAACATCCCAGCACAGAGGCACCTCACAAACAGCTCAAAGCAACTGCAAGGAAAGGCAGCAGAATCATCATTCTGACTAACACATCACAGCAGGCACATGTGGGAAGCACATTCCCCCAGAAGAGATGGTCTAATTACTGCAGATGATACCCCAGAGGTTCATTCAGCAGCAGCAGAGACAGGGGCTGACCTCACCTCTGCAGCCTCTGTGGCCCTGCCCTCCCGGGGCACTGTCAGCCCCCTGGACCTGCAGCAGCAGCTGTGCCGGGCACTCGGGGACATCAGGACACACAAGGGCATTGGGCAGCAGCCTCCACTGCAACTTCAAACCCCTAAACCCCAGTGCATTTCAAATTCAAATGGCAATGCAAGAACTATCCCCAAGAACTGCCCAGTGGGGTTCTGAGCCTGGAGGCTCCTACAGACAACGGTCTTTCTTAAACGTTTGCCAAGTGTTCCATTCTCATTCATCTGTTAGAGCACCCACAAACAGCAGTGACAGAACTGCCACTTACCTACAGCATCCAGTCAGCTCTTCACTTTACAAACCACCCCATCTGCACTTCTTACCATCATATTTTTAAGGCTATATAGTACCATAATCTACTATGAGATGCTGGAACGAGCACATTCTCAGCAGTAATAAAGTGCCATTGTTTGAGTCATGGGAAAACAGACAAGCTACTTCCTGAGAATTTTGGTTTCATAACAGTGAAAGATGTTTTCTTCTGTGCATTTTCTTTAAGCCAGGGCTCTGCTCTTCTGTAGGTCTGAAATCTCCAGCACTCATGACCTCTGGGAAAAGCTCTGCTCTCTCAGCCTCATCTGAGGGAGGATCCTGACCTCCAGACACTGACCATGTACATGCAGTTGCAATACACCAGGTCAGCTCCACATGGACCTTTGGTTCTCTTTTATTTTTCTCTTCTCTAACAAAATTGTTTTGAGGGCATGAGAGAGTTACAGCAGTAACTTCTCCTGGGCTCTTCAGCATAACTCGATTCTCCCTGGTCCCTCGCAGTGTTGCAGGTGTTGGGTCAGGCTTTATTGATATCCTTACCTTGATTTACAGAGTCTGAGAGCTTGTCTGGAGATGTTGATTTTTGGGGTTACTGTACTAAAAAGTCTCATTCAGGTATGTGAAGGGAAGACAGACTGTACTGGAGTGCCACAGATTCTGTGAAATGTATTTAGCTCGGTGAAAGATGTACTCTGCTTTCATGGAGTATTGAATGTAGCTGTGATTAATGGGGCACATATACACTGATAAACAATATTAATTTGTTTTAAGCCAGGTCTGAAAAGATTTCAACCACTTGCTTCCCTGCAGCTATGAAAGTTATTTCCTGCTGTCTGTACTACCTCAAGGGCTAAACCAGCCCTGAAAGGAAGGAAATATTTCCTTTCACTCTGTCAGCAGCACCAGCCTATGAAGGCTGTTGTATTGCTATTTCATTTATCTTGAGCAAATGAGATGAATTATTATTATTTAGCCTTACCACCCACCCTCTACCAAACTGCCACACGATTGCCACCACACATTCACTCTCTCCTGCATCAACCCAGTTTTTTTTCATTTTCCTTATAACCACTCCATCAGGCACACTGTCTGCAATGCCTCCACCTGCTTCTGCAGTCAGTTCCTCTGGCAACACAGATGAATAAATGCATCTCCAGGACCAGATGCCAGCAGCCTACCTGCAACTTCTTGTGGGGACTGAAAGCTCCCAACTCCTTCCAGATTCCCAGAGACGGAGCCGCCTCCTTCGAGCACCCTCACGAGCTCCCGCAGCCTTTCACACTCCTCCTGCAGCTGCTGCTGCTCCTCCTTGCGCTGCTGCTTGGCCAAACTCATGGGGTTCATGCTGAAATGGAGAACTTTGGTTCTGCTGGGGTCATAGTCACCCTGGGTGGCAGAAAAAACAGAAGCACATTGAGTAACCAAGTCCACCCAACCTCTGTGTGACGTCAAAAAATGTTACAGAAGAAAGTAAGGTGGCTTTTATGCAGTGACAACGTTTTGTTCCAACAGTTGAAGTCAGCCAAACCCAGTGTTTTCTCCTTCACTTGCTACTCCATCTTTAAAAAAAACACTGAAACAAGACAAACAGAATAACCAAACAACAAACCAACATAAAAAAAGCATAAGAACAAAAAAACCCCCAAACAAAACCAACGAAAAAAAAAAAAACAGGAACACCCCACTTAACAGACTTGCTCCCTGGCTGATACCTCCACAGTTAAATTTAACTTCAGAAATGAAGTTTTATAGCTGTATTTTAAATCTCCTGATAGCAGGAGATTATGATGAACACCCAAATACACCCTTAAACTACAGCAGGACACCCAGTACCAGCCTGATTTATTGCTTATATGAGCCAGAAACGTCCATGGGACTCCAAAGGTGAAGTCATTATCAAGTTGTATCAGCTCATCCCAAGCAAGGGAACAGATATTCCATTCTTTTTTTCTCAGAGGAGAGTTGTATTTACAGGAGTTTAAATAGTCAGTCAAGTCCTAAGATGGCAAATTAATATTCTTTCAAAGTGAGAGGAAAACACTGATGTTTCATTTGTGATTTCAGAGAGACAATTTTCATATAAACTACAGGAAGCCTCACGACCATAAATGTAGTAAAACATGTGCTAATGCTGGCTGCCACGGCACTCTGCCCAGCTGAAACCCTATAGCAGTGCCTGCATAAAAAGCTATTTTATATGGTAATATTTTTCCTTCAATTAAATCTCAGGACCTAAAGTGATTTTGTAAACATTAATTAACCCTCAAGAGCAGCATGAGGTAGGTATTATCCCAATTTTATCATTTCATTTCCATTAAGGACGTGCTAGAACTTTATGTGGATGTTTTTTTTGCATGCAAACCCGAGCAGAAACTGAGCAACTTCATCCTGCATTGTTGGTCATTGCTGGTAAGAGACCCCAGAAGATCCTATCCCCAAATATCTTTTATTGAAAATACTCCCCATTCACATACTGTGAAGCACCTCAGCAGGTAGTGAACTGCTGAAACTCGCTGCCCCAGAGCCTGGCAGCAGACACAAAATTGCTTCAAAAATGAGTTTGACAAATGCAAGGACAACAGCTCCATAACTGGGCTGTGCCAGGGCAGGAAGGGGAGCATCTTCCAGCATCTCTGGCTGCTGGGAGAGTGGACAAATTTGTGGGCTCTCACAAAACAGCAGTTTCCATCACTGTAGTCAAAGTGGGCTTTCAGAGGGGTATGCTGGTTCCTCATAACTACTCTGAGAAATCAGTTTAACCACAGCTGTGCATCTGGGGAGGAGAGACAGTCACTATTCCATATTTTAAGTACAAGTCAAAAACAAGGAAAGTAGATCACACGTGTATGTCCCAGGCCAAGAAGGGGTGGAAGGAAACCCCAAAGGTCTGACCTGGTATAAGAGCTCACTCCAGAGAGCTGGGAAAACTCAGGCATGGAAACTTTGGGTACCCTTCCTAGCTGTTTGCATTCCTCACAGTCAAGAGTCTGTGGTCTCCCAACCCTGGCCACGCACTGAGCAGTGATATATGTTCTCCTACTGCCCAAACCTCACTCCACTGACCTCAGGAATATGTGAGAGGGTAGCACTGTCCTCCAGTCCCACAGCAACAGGGCTTTGTCACTCCATTTCCATGGGGAGGTTGAGAGAAACTTCCCCTAATTGCCAATTAGGCAATTGGAAACAGAAGAAGAAATAATCCCACCAGCAGCCTTGGCCAAGAGAAATTCAGGTGAGATCTGAAGGGCACAAGCAGTATCTTGGAGATGCCAAACAGAGGGAGAATAAAGCTGCAACACCAACTTATTAGATATATTCTCCCCAGCAACACACTGGCATTTACAAACCTGATTCTGCACCCAGCTCTTTACCTTCTTGTGCTATTTGCACTTCAGGACTCTTCCAGACAGGTCAGGGCACTCCTGACTCTCAGGTCTGTCTTCCAAGGGAAGAGATTCAAGTCCAAAGTTTGCAACAGGGTTTACTCTGGCTGGCAAGAGGATGCTCCAGTGCCAGCTGTGGATCTCAGTTCTCCCTGCACAGCTGCTGGTGCTTAGGACTGGCCAGAAGGGGCTCTGGCCCTGCCTCCCTTGGGAGAGGCAGAGCTCCTCATCCCAGATGCCACCAGCATTCCAGCTCCAGCACAGGATCACCACTGCTGCAAAGACAGCAGCAGGATCCCTGTGTGAGGAAAGCCATGCACACCTGGAGACTGCTGCTACGTCCCTGCTGGAGCTGCTGTGACACACACCACGCCAGACTGTTTATTTTGCAGGTTATTTACTCTTTTCAATCATCTATCTGACCTTTCTATAAAGCCCTGCCATGAAACTGCAGTGCTTGGGTTCTTACAAATCTTTCAGACTATTTATCCTCTCCTTTTATAATATGCCCCCCTTGAAAAATCCTGCTCTAAAACTCATTACCAGGACTCAGCCTTATTTTCAGGGTTCACCAGCTCTCCTCAGCACATCAGTCTGAAGCTTCATGGAGACAAGAGAATCTCTTAAAAGCCCACAGTGCAATGAAGGCAGTGGCAGAATCCATCTCATTTAACATTTCTGGCAGATCACTAACATATTTGCTATGCTACTCACATTTTTGGGCTAGGGGCAGTAGCTTTCTCTTTCTTCTACACAGCACACATCAAACCAGTACATTTCTCCCTACAGCTAAAATATTAGTGCAGCTGGTTTATATTATAGCAATGCCTAAAAGAAACCAAGTGAGACAGGGATCCCAGTGTGCCAGGTCATGTACAAACCCCACAGGGAACTACCACCTAAAGCCCAACAAGCAGACAAGAAAGCCTGAAGATGCAGTATGTGAGGGGAGTGATGGTATGGAAAGATGCAGTCTCCAGTTCCAGAACGCTTAGCAGCACCATGGCAGAAAAAAACCCACATCCTCAGAGCTGCCCCTCCTCACCACCAGACTGTGCTGCCACCTCAGTTGTACCAAGAAGAGCTTTACTTAAGTCTCTGGGAAATTTACTGTCATCCTCTGGAGTTTCAAATAAATGCAGGAAGCTTTCCATGGAAACGGTGCAGACCAGAGGCAGTGCCTGATGAAAGGGATCGGTCACATGTGCAGGTAACACAGAAAGTCAAACCAGTATCACAGCTTCCATCATTTGCAGTGCTTGTTCAAGTTTCTGAAGGTTGGCAGTGACTTTGTGCCATGAAAATGAGTGGTTTAGGGTTGGCTCTATGAAGAGTCATGGCTAGAAACTGCTAAATATAACAGACAGCAAAGCAGCATTAAAATCTCACTAGCATTTGAAAGACATGAAACCCTAATGCTGGTAGGAAACCAGGGACTGAAGAAAGCAAACAGCATCCTCCTGGAATCCCTTTAGCTCTGGAAAATGTAAATTGCTGTTTTGCTCTGTCAACTGCACTTCCCCCTACAATAAATTAGTCTTACTGATCATAATTTTGTCCTTTCAGTTGTGCAGCAGAAGCCTGGAAAATGGTTTTTCAGGCACTGGGAGAGAAGAGCTAAAACAGATTTTCCCACTTAGAAAATAATTTCTAATCTTGGGTGACTGAAGAGGAAGACCAAACAGTGGCATTTGAAAGGCAGGTACAGAGGAGACAGCCACGTTCCTTGAACAGGAGCTGGGACTCCCCAAACAGCTGCCCAGGCACAGCTCCAGATGCTGCTTCTGTGCTGAACCAACACATGCAAGGAGGTACTGCTTAACAGAGTTAAAAAGCATCCTGTAACAAATGGTAACGTATCCCTGGTTTCTCCAAGAAGCATGAAAATCATGCTGCGGGTTTGGAAACTTGGCCTGAAAGTGAGGTTTGACCAAATCCACTTCAGCTCATGGTGCCTTTATACAGAAATAGGAGACATTTGGGGGATGCAATAGATGTGTGACCTACAGGGCTCTGTTGGAAAGCCATCCCATCCCTGGCTCACTCAGTAGTAACTCGGTGCTTGTTCTGCTCATCACCACATCATGGCCAGTGCCTCAGAGAGCAAAGATAACACATTACTGGCAGTTTCCCAGCAGCATCCCCTCTTTACCCCTGTTTTCCCCAATACCTTAAAAATTGGAAATTGTAGAGATTCTGAAGAGTAAATTACTTGGACAAGAGAGAACTGCTGGTGTTCATTGATCCTTCTTTCAAGGAATAACATTGAACGAGTAATTCAGAATTGTCAAAAAACGTACACTTCAATTTAGGGGGAAGCAATAAATACCTTGATTGACTGCAACCAAGCCTGGTTGACACTTAAAAAAGTGAATTATTCATTCCTGGAAAGCAAGCTGTTAACTAGCTGATTTGGTGCTTAAGGCAGCAAAACCATGTTTTTGCTCTCAAAAGGGCGCCGGATATTTTATAGAGATGATTTGTTGATCCCACATGTTAATATGCTCTACAGTTTGTGAAATAATGTCATTTTGATGTATTATCCTCAGCCTTCCAGACACATGGCCCAGGGTATGCACAAGGGAAACTCTCTCATGGACCACCCCACTGCTCCTGTCCCAACTGCACAGTCACTGTGTGAGACAGACACTGCAGATGCCATGCACAAATATTGCCTTAATGCAGTATGTTCCAAGCACACGTTGGTAGAACTATTTAGGAAGACTCTGGCTATCAATAAACTTTCTGACAAAAGACTATGGAAAAAAGCATTTGCAACAGGGCCAATTTGTCATCTAGAACCGAGGTACAAGCTCAAGTCAAATGCTGCTGCCTCCCTTCTCACTTCCATCTTCCAGCTTGAAAAAAAACCACCCCGGGGAGATAATTGTGCTGATGCTATGTGTCATTTTTTAAAACTATATTATCGTCAAACAGTCAGCATGTTGGTCTACGTGTTGAAATTACAGCTCAGAAACTTCCTAAGTAATCTGCCCATTAGGGAAGAATCAGTCAAGTGACAAAGCAATGAATGAAGACAGAACTCCTTTAATCTCTGAAAAACAGAAACTTTTCCTTTAGAAGAGGAGTTGTTTAGAAGAACAATGAAAGCTGCCAGTGACAGCACCTTGAAAAGGGATGAACTTATTTTGGCATCTTTCCTCCTGGTTGTTTGAAAACTGCACAGTCCCAATTCAGCGATGTCTTTCTCCAGGAGCTATAAAAGCTTTTCTCTCTACTCCACTCACTTTCACAGGCGCACAGGTAAGAATAAAGTACTTAAAACCATGTGGACCGCTTTACATTTGATGAAACATTCAGTGCTTAACAACTCCATTTAAGCTCTATTCATCTACCACAGGTATTTCTGATCAGAAGGTAGAGCTGGTAGCAAAGGGAACAGTCTCCATTGGTGTGAATATGTTTATCTAACATCATTAATGAAATTTTAAAAATCCATGCATCCCAAAAAGGCAATGACGGTCAGGATACGATGTCAGCAGGCACTGTGAAGGATTTTCAGCTGACTTCACATCCTTACAGGCTCCTTCTCTTTAACGCTTCAGAAAGGAAAATCATCAAAACCCATAGATGAGGCTGACAAGCACTTAAACGCCTCATTTTTTCATAGTCTTGGTATCTATCAGCCTTAAAAGATTGTGATTTCTGAGCAGCACAATAAATTCTGGCTGAGCATATGGGCAGCTGAGCTTACTCGCTGCTGGCTGGCAACACAACAGCTTGTGCTTGCCCCTGCTGAGGAAAGGCTGGCGACTGGAAGCTCTTCAAGGAAAGGGCCGGTTCCTCCTCACGCAACGCTCGCGCGCGGTGAGAGCCACCCAAACACGAGCAGCACGCGCTGCTGCCTCCTGAGCTGAGGAATTTCTTCCCATGCTGACTTCTTAAGAGAGAAATCTCTGAGGTTTATGGACTGGGACATGTTATTCAATACTGGAGAACTTAAATAGAAATGATTTAAGGAGCTTAGTAGATTATATCAGCTTTAAATGGGTCACTAGTTACCTTGGAAGAATATTCAAAATAAAGACTGCATCTAGCTGCAGGAGACAGATGGGAAAGTTACTTATATACAGATATAAAACGTAAAGCATCATTTGGGGGGATGGTGGAAGAGATGTCTTTGAAAAGCATCCAGCTGGCCAGGGAATGCTCTTGCTTCCATTTACTACCTCTCGTAGGCAAAAGAGTAGCTTACATTGTAAACACTAACACACAGCAGGTAACTGGGTATATGCAGGTGGTCAATGTCCAAAACTGAACTTTTGAACTCTTGAGCAGAGGATGCTGCTTCACTGCTGGCACAGCCTGCTGGTACACTTTGGTAAATCCTGGACTAAAACAAAGGTGGCACATCCGGAATCCTCCAAAGATAGGACAAAATGTGGCAAAATGTTACCCAAAGTCTCTGTCTGGTCTTTCACTGTGTCAGGCTCCAGCTACTGAATTCTTGCAAAATCCAGGTTTCTGATGATAGAAGAGCTGACACAGCTTCTGGGGACTTGTACGTTTACTGCTGGGATTCAGTGCCTCCTTCTGACCACGGATCCTTTACACAGCTCAAGCACGCCTTTCCCAAGGCTTCGGGTTTCTGGAATGACTGTTTGGCTTTCCTGCAAACATGTGGTGTTTGTGGGTAAACACAGCCACACAGGCTTTGCACACAGCTAATGAACACCCCGTTGCTTTCACTGAGTTATGAAAGCACAGAAGTCACATATCATTAGAAATCGTCTTTGAACGTGTTTATCTTCAGCTCACAGTTAATGGTTCAGCATTTATGTCAAGAATTCTCTGCTGTTAGTCCTGCACCAATACCTGTCAGAAATTTCACTCAAAGATGGAGAACAAAAAGACAGTGGGAAGGCAAAATTGGAATTTATCACCTGAAAGGCGCATGCAAGGTCCCCAGCAACTATAGCTCTTGCTGTAGCAGCTTATTAACTAGTCTGCCTGGCTATACAGGTGAGCAGCTTCTCCTGGGCTACCTATATTTTATTTTAACAGCTTTAAAAAAAATTGGTTACTCAACTCTCTCATACAAAAGGCTATTGGAGGCATTTCTGAACCCAGTACAAGGCAGTCTCAGAAAGCTTAATCCTACCTCAGGAAATGCCATTTTAATGGAAATTCTGTGTCTTGGTTTTGTTCTTTTTGTTTCTTTGCTCAGGCTTGTTAAAGTGATTAGAGTAATACCCAAAGTAAACTGCATCCCAAAGAACTCCCTCAGTACCCAGTGCACAAAGCACAGCACGCTCACCCGCCCCAGCTCCCTCTGTCACACAAGATAACTACACCAAGGGATCTTTAAAGCCTGTGGAACAGGAGCTGTATTAACAAAAATGGATTGCAAAGATGAGACAAAGCAAACTAACAAATAAGCAACAACCACCACCTGCTCCTCATAGCTTTGCCAGTATGTGCATGCTTGAAATCAGAAACAGTTGGGGAAAAGAAAGAAAAGCAGAAGGTGCTCAGTGTTTGTTCCCACCAGGTCTCATGCTGGTTCCCTACCTTTTTTCTCTCTCCGTCGTTTTTGTGTGTGCATCTGCACACACACAACACTGAAACCTGGCAGCAGAAATTCACTTGGGCAACCTTTCCATCCTTCTCTTAGCCAGCTCTTAGTTCAATGCCTCCTACTTCTTCCACAAAACAAGAAGAGCTTTCTCCTTGCCCAGGTGATGTGACCTCTTGTCCATACACCTGGAGTCAGGCAACCTTTCTCCTCTGGCCTCCTGAACGCCCCGTTAGTCATTTCCAGAGCAGTGAAGACAATCTGTACTAGCCTGAGTTATGCCTCTTCATCCCCAGTAACCCCTCAATCAGCACAACACATTCACATCCTTGCCCTCACATGCAATGAGTAATCCCACATCACCTTCCCCTCTCCATCACTAACGCCACCTCCAGCACCTGGATCAGCTGCTCCTCCCACAAAGGCTTCTACAAGGGGTTTTTCTCTTCCTTCCTGAGCAGATCCTACACACTATCCATACTCATTGATATTCCTCCCTATGGCCTCTTTCACCACAGCATCTACAGCAAATTAGCAATGAGACAGGGAGGTGGTTGGAGTAAGGTTGTATCACAGACAAAAAAGCTCTAATCACCCTAATCACACTGTTCTAACACCAGACCATATCTTTTGGTACAATATGTAACACATTTTGGACACTGCTGCAATACAAGTAATAAAATAAAATGTCTTAGCAGTGGTGCTGAAGCCCTTCAGGTACAGTTTTAAAAGGAGATCTGTTTTCTATACCCCTTTCAAATCTGTTGTTCCCTGGAGGATGCAAGACTGTAATTTGCATTGAGTGAGGCATTCAGATGAGGTCTGGGATGCAAACAAACGTGACAAGAAGGTTAAGAGTCAGGACAGAGAGACACAGAATGGCATGAAGCTGGGATAATCTAGAAGAAAAAATGCATTCAAACATTCACTGTCCTTTTCAATTCCTGCTCTTCCTTTTATTGAAATGGAAGAAAATCATAGTCTGCTCTAGGATGGTTCGTTACCACCTAGAGATTTGAATTCCAGGGTTTCTATACTAGTTTTTTCAAGTCAAGGGTTCCTGTTTTTCCTGAGAACAAAGTCCATAAAAGTTGCTATTATTTACAGTCTAGTAGTGTGCAGAGGAGACCTGTGCTGGTTCAAAAACCTCTGATAAAGACACCAAAAATAAAAAGCACATAGGTTGAGAAAACAGCCCCAAAGAGCTTATAGTGTGAGTTATAAAAATTCTTTTTCAGAGATAAGTCTTAACTTTATATGGTGAGAAATGCTGGCTCTCACAGATCTGAATTTCAAAAAACATTCTCTCAACTTTCCCATACAAATGAAGTAACTCTTGGTTGAGACCACTGTTGAGAGGTGTCAGACCAAATCTAGGTTTCAAAGAGAAGTACACACAGTTTACAAAAAAGTTAACTATTTCTTTGCTGCTCTGTTTTTCATTCTGCAACATGCACATACAGGTACCGTTCAGCAGACCAGAAAGACAGAAGACACCTGAAGGAAGAGGGGTTTTTTTTGTGGTATTCGCTCCAATCCAGATATTCAACCACTCAAAGCTTTCCCTCCTGCTTTAAAATCTTGCTTTAATGCCTCCATAACTCTGTGTTTCCTGGTAAAGCTCTACTTTGGAATGAATTCAGATGGGATTTCAAGGTGAGATCCCAGAGGAGGGAAGCAACATGAATTGGCTGTGCTAGCCTGGGACTCTCAGTGCCCAGGCAGGAAGGGAAGAGTTAGAATGAAGTATGACAGCAGAGGTCCCACTTTCAAGACTTCATAAAGGAAAGTGAAACTGCAATGTAATAGGATTTTCCAGTTAATGGATCTCATTAGCAAAAAGCAAAACCTCTACGGGTATTTTTTTTAGATGGTATCTGATATAAAAAGAAAGATGCATAATTAAAAATTATGTAAAAGCCTTCACAGAAGCATCAAAGTTCATCTGAGCATGAACTGAGTATAAAAGCATGAAAAGTAAGTGACAAGAAGAGCTGTCAATCACATTGTGTATTTGTACAGCAAACACATGGCATAGGCTGGATGCTGAGGTCTACCACAGCAGACTTAGCAGCCATGCTGACTCTCCTAAAGGCTTCAAGTGCACCAGGACATTTTGATCCTGTAATTTAATGCATATAAAAGTACTATTATATGTCCTTGCATGTCTAATTCCAACCTGGCAGGGTACAAAGCAAACCCACTGCATTTCAGTGAATGAATGAGCACCCTCAGCCTTGGCTGCACCCCTGAGCTAACCCACCACCATTAACAGATTCCTTGCCTCAAGCTGGAAGCAACTCCACTCAAAGAGCAAGTCAGGTTCCCTTTCCCATCACACAGAAGCTGTGACAGACGCCAATAGTTTGGAGGACTCATTTCTGACAGTCTCCTCGAGCAGCTGGGCAGTGCCTGAGTGGGTTTTACAGCAAATGTGTTGCAGGTTCAACAAGCTGCACTGCAGCCTCTCCCTGCGAGGGGTTATCGCCTCCCACACACCTTCTGCTGTGGCCAAGCAGACAAGGAAAAGGATGAAAACAAAACATGTCCCTGCAACACACCAAGGGAACAGCAGCTACATCAAAACTGACAAGTTTTATTCTTTTTGTCACAGTCACTTCTCAGTGATGTCGTGGTTGTCTTGCCCCTGGGGAGAGCTCATCTTCCCCAATATCACCTCAACGTCCAACCAGGTACAGGAGGAAATTCCTCTAGTAACGGATAATTGGGTAGAGGGAAAAGTGACAGAGCTTCCAACATCTTAGAAAAACACGTATCCATGTACATACCATCCTTTTATCCATGTAATTATCTACATTATTCACCATGAGGAGTCACTGTAGGTTCACTTAGATATGTTGAATAGGCAGAACTCTCTTCTGTTTGCTCTGCTCTTTCTCAAGTAAGAGACCTGAGTATCTAAAACATTCAAATATCGATTCAGAGGGTACATTCTCTTCTATCTCCTCAAGGCAAATAGACAAATGTTTGGTTTTCCCTCCCTTTTCACCATTTGACCAGGTTAATTTTTTTTTAAATTTAAGGAAGTTGTAGGATGCCTGATGAAAAGAGCTCTTTTCCCCTTCTCCAGGAGCATGAAAAAGGTCTCCTCCATCTCCTTCCTTCTCCCCACCTCGTGATGGTAACATTTTAGCCCCAGGTTTCTTCACCCAGCTCCTTGGGGAGCTGGGCTGTTCTCCCTTGGTCCCTATGGAGAAGGATGTTGCTTTGTGTCCTTTTATTCCTTGAATATCAAAAGTTCCTACAGACTTGGGATTAGCAAACATTAGAGATGTCCCAAGCAGTGAGAACAGGGCTGTCATGGAAGAGGTTGCTGTGCATACAAAGAAACCCTCAACTAGAAGAGTCAGCAATGCAAGGAGAATTAAAAAGCACAGTTAAATAACACTAAATCCTCATGCATATTTATAAACTACATCACATCAAAACTAAATCAATACCCCTCACTAGTTACAGATGGCCTGAGAAAGCAAGAGCTGGTAACTTGGTTTTGCTTTACCCATTTACTGACGAGACCCAGAAAGTCTCCATACAGGAATAAATTTTTGGGCTGAGAAGGGGAATTTCAAGCTGTAACATCACAGGGTAAGGCAGAATAGAGGGGGGAGAAGAAGCAGCCATCCACAGATGGTACAAGGGATCCACCTGAGCCTTGGCAATGGAGCAAAGTTTCAGTTTAAACCCATCTATTCCTACGACACCACCACCCCTGGCAAGAGAACAGGTTTCACAATTTAAGCTGCATCTCTGTAGGTGACATAAGCTACAACCCCCAACATTTCAGACCCCATGTGCTGGGTGAGACTGTTCACATGGGGACTTCTATCAGCACAACCATCTGGTTAAATATACCTTCTTGGCTTTCCCTGGGGGAAAATACTTCTTGGTTGCCTGCAAAGCTTTAATTACTATTCATGTTTTTTCAATTAAAGGCAATTTGAACCAAAGAGATGGGAAAATGCTTTAAAAGTCACACTGGGATCACCGACCCATTAGCAAAATTACTCTGTCAAACATGCTAAACCTGACTTATATCACTTCATCCCCAACAACACATTTTTCTTATTCAAGCTTAGACTGCTGCAAAGTTGAGCCAAACTCAATTTGAATCTACCTTGAAATATATTTGGTAGACACAAAACTGTCCGAACAACAGTGAATGACTTAATGGTCTGAAATAGAACTGTCCTGTCTCCAGTTGGATTTTATTTCCCCAGTTTTACGTCACTGTGCTAATGGACTGGAGAGCAAACAGCACATTTTGCACAGAGATGCAAAGGGGCAAAGATTTTAAATTTTACTGCTAGGTTTTTCCAGAATTATGACTGCCAGGTCAATCTCTACACTGTTAAGACCCTACAAAACCTCATTCAAAACACCGTAAGTACTTCCTCCTGTATAAAACTCAGGCCTTGATTTTTATCATCACTTTCCTCACTACCAACATATACCATAGCATTTTTATGAAAGAAAATTGTGAATGAGGAAGAATTCTACTTTTGCAGTGTTTCTCAGTGAGAACCCAGTTCTTCAGTGTAACAAACCAGGGAGGAGAGGACAGCTCAGCCTTACACAGCAGCTACCACAACATGCTCCTGCACTGTGGTGGTTACTTATTTCCCATTAAGTTTTAATTAGACAACACATGCATAACTTGGAAACATACCCTGGCTGCAGTTGAGAAGGCATCTTTGCAACTTCATTTGAGCAAACCTGGAAGAGAGCCTTCCTGTACTTTAACCACAGATTTTCAGATGGCATCTTTAAGCACACAATCACCCTGACTTTTAGGGGTCAGACCACATTTGCTATGGAGAATGCAATTTTCCTTCCCTGTAGCAATTTCCTGGTCCTTTTCCATATTTCAGTTACTGTTTTCTTTTTAATGCAGTTTTAATACCTTAAAATTACTGCTACTTCAGTGGTACACAGGGTCTCCGAGGGAGCTAAAGGCATTTTTTTCTGGGTTGTTTTCATAAGCAGAACCTCAAATTTGTCTTTGGTGTGGACAGGAACTAGGCAGTTTCTGCCTGAAACTGAGACCAAGTAGTAGATGAGCACCTTGGAATTCATCTGACTGAACCAGCAACACATGGCCTCAAGAACAACGATAAAAATCTCAGTTGCATAAATTTAGCCATTTTTATCCTCCAGCAGGTCAACAGTGGAGAAAAAAGATCAAGAGAGGTGATAAGGGAAAAGCACATTTGATGTTCATGATTTCAGAAAGAAAAAAAAATTATTTTCTGTAATCACTGTGAAAGGAGTACAAATCTCTGCCATCATCTTGCTTAACAGAGCTCAACAATGCTTACATTTCACTCGAGAGGAAATATCCATTTTCATTATTTCAGCCCACTCCATCACTCCTCCTCCACTGTCTTCTCCAACTTCAAGCCCTGACTCGGATGTATTCACTTACTGGAGTTTGCAAATTGCTAATCACCCATTGGCAGTATTGATCTGCACGTTTTACTGCAGTCAGAATGAGACAGCACTGGCTGGTGAATAGACTGTGAAGACTGAAAAATGAGATTAACCAGCTCGCCTCATACAGATCGAGTTATCTGCTGCCTTGTTCACTTTTCATGAAGCTTCCAGAATGCAGAAAACTGAATCTCCTTAACTCACAAGACAGGGCTGATACATAACTCCATTAGAAGAAAAGATCAGAAAAAGCAAGTAACACAATTTCATGGAAAACAGGTCTTGTCAAACAGACTTGAAGAGATTTCAAGTCTAGTTAAGTAAGATAACTGTGTTGACATAACAGAATAGGAATTCTGTAATATATTTGCCTCGGTATCAAAATCGCATTTTCTTTTAAAAACCAGCATGATGCAAAATCAGACTATAGCAGTTTTTAAATGGCCCAAAAGCTGATGAACTAATAGTGACATTTCCCTGTTACTTCCAAAAAGAATTGCTTCTTTGGCCAAATGTATGCAGCACACATTCTCTAAGATACATAAGAAAATAATAAAACCTTACTAAAATATGCAGATAACACAGAGGCAAAATTGTAGCAAACAATGAAGTCCACAAAGATAGTTTAGAAATCTGATTGTGCCAGGCACAACCATTCCCTGTGAATTCAAATGCACTGTGAGAGACCCAGAGAGCAGAACAGTCTCAGGTACACAACACAGCAGGTGCTTTCTGGAAGACAGTGTCTGTGAGGAGGCCACAGTTAATAACCAAGGGTTACCTCTAATTTAATCCTGGGGGGCAGGGGGAAACCCAAGGAACAGCAAGGATCTTTATGTACCATTGAGTAGGAAGGACTGAAGAAATAATATTGTCCCTGAAGGCAGCACTGATGAGACCCCTACAGTGATAACACACCCAGGTGAGGTGTGCAGGCGTGAGGGCGTTGCTGAAAATTAAGGAAAGTGGTGAGAAAATTTCCATGAATGATTCACAGTCTGAAAAACACATCTTCCACTGAGAAATTAATGGAAATCAAACTATTTCATTTGCTATGGAGAAGGCAGAAGCAATTTGATAAGGGTTTTGGGTGGAAATCTGACACTAAATGGTTCTTTAATGTAGCAAACAAAAGTATAAAGAGAACCTGATAGCTTCACTTCATGGTGAAGCCAGTGAAATGGAAATAATATATATTTTTAATAGGGATGGCTAACCAGGGAAACCAATACATTGTCTGTTACTTAGTGTCTTTAAATCAATATTTGATATCTTATTAAAAAGAGTCTATGGAGCAACCACAAGGCACTGGGCAGATTTCTCTTAAAGCTGTATTTTTGTGTTATATCAGACTAAATGGGTATTTTTTGGCCATAAACCTCTTAATTCAACTCATTCCACATCCTCCAAATCAAAAAAAGTGTTATCCAATACTTTTATCCATTCTCTCTCATATCATTAATTCCCCCTCTTACTTTATAAGCCTCCAGACAATTCTGTAACTTCAGCATTTATTCCTCTTAGACATAACAAGAACTTAGATGTTATCAGTGACAGTTTAATCTTTTTCAAGGAGGGTTTTAATTTGTAGAGAAATTATATTAGAATCAATGCCTCTAAATATAAAAATACTTTCAAATCTATGTTCATTTCAATATTCCAGAGTGGCAGGGCTTCTCAAATACTCAGGTGGTGGAAAATCAGAATGACACTTAAGACCCAGCCACTGAGATTGTGCTTTTTCTCCCTAAAGGAAATGTCTTTTTCACAGTCCTAATGACAACTTGAACATGTGGGTGCTGATCCATACAGATGTAATGCAGCTCATTGGAAAATTACGAGGGTTATTTGGTGATTAAGAGTGAAAAAAATCAGAGAATGGAAACAGATTTGTCACCTGCCATTTTTTCTGCTCCCTAGGCTTTACATTAGGGAGTCTCCATCCTGATTTAAAGAGAGTAAAGTTGATTTAAGAACTACCTTTCTGCGAGATGATGAAGAGAGAAACAAAGATGGACTGAGATGTGAAAGCTCTAGCAGTCACAAAACACAAACACATCTCTATCTGCAACATTCCTGACCACGTGTACATGTTCTTTGTAAATTAACCATTCTTGTATACATGTTCATCGTCGTTAAAGCCAAAGCTCTAAGGAACTCTCACATTTCCATCTAACAGCTTGCTGCCAGTCCCCCACCCATCTCCCATAGCTGCTCTCTAAAGGCAGCACCTGCCATTCAAGTTTTGAGGAATTTTGGGGAGGCACCTTAGGGACTGCAGAGTAGAAGGGGGGCAGGGAAGCAAACACCTTGAAAATGCACAATTCCCCCCTGTGATCCCGTATTATTTCTGCCCTAGCACGCACGTGTCACAGTAACAACATTACTGTGGTTCTTCATGTTCTTCAAGCACAGGTTCAGACAGATACAAATTTATGGTTCTGCCCAAAGGAAAAACCTGGAGCTGACACACTGAGAAAGCCAGCTTTACCAGCCAGCTGCACATTGGTCTTCTGCAAAAGATAATCCCAGCCCACTAATCTCAGCCTTGGGTCCCCCCAGCTACCTCCTTGCCACTGCCAGTAATTCTAATCCACATTACAAAAGCCCTACAGGAAAATCATAACATGGTTGCCTCTCTACACTAATAAGAAAAAAAAATCACAAATATCTCTAATTCCCCAATACACGCCTGTTTTCTCTGGATCCATAATAAGCTTGTCCACATTCAACTTGAAAATAGTATTCAATTTTATGAATTCTGCCTGGATCCGTACCAACCGCAAACTCTAATTTGTTTTCTGAATGTTATCTCAACTGTAAGAACTGATCAGTGCCTTCACTCCAGCTCTGCAGCCTGTATATTAAGTTAAACCACACACAAATGTGTTTGCCTCTCTCAAAAGCTGTTAAATGAGATAGTCTCCTATGGAAAAAAATGGAATATTACCAGGCAAAGAACCAGTGAAACCAGGAGTGCTGCTCTGCCAGGAGAGATGGTCAGCAAATTTCGGGTTACCAGGTTGGGCAGTCCATGTAACCTCTGTGAAGATCAGCCAGCTGTGCCCAAAGAAGTCCAAAGCTGCTCCAGGCAAACTTAACTGTACCAGAATGTGACATTGTACCAAACCTGGTAGATTTGGACAGGTGTAACAGATGCTCAAAGGAAATCTGTTACTGCAAAACCATTTTATTTCAGAATTGTTTCCCTCCCTCTGTGTTCTCCAAACCACACTGTGCCAAAAGGGACTGCTATGGCCAAAGCCCTGAGCATCTCTTTCACAGCACAAGCGACCAAGTTTCAGGGAAATTATTACAAATTCCACAGAAGCGACTTACACCAGTTAATATTCACAACAGAGCTGGGTTTGGCATCAGCTCCTGCCTGCCAGACCCGTGCACTGCCAACAAACCAGCCACATCCCCAAACTCTGCAGTGCTACCAGTCCCCAGCTCTGCTGTGGCACCATCTTCCTCTGGCTGCTGCTGAGCTTTCTCTCCTGCCTCTCCCCCTCACAAACATTTATGTGGGAGGTTTTACTTTTCCAGACATGAGCTTAACTGACCAAATATTTACAAATAAGTGAAGAAGAGAGCCTGAGTCCTGAGTTTTTGCTTATGACAACCTTATTGCTGATTTGAGCTTCCATCAGTGATGGGTTTTGTGCCACCACACAGACCAGACAACCTTTGCATTCAGGAGATTACAAACTTGTTCCTGTGTCCCTGACACAGACTTATTGTGAGTAAGGAGACAGTTCCTTATCGTAAGGAACACAGTCTTAATGTGAGTCACTGTGCTGCACAGCCAGTCCCCATCTGGGCAGCTGCTGCTATTCCACAGCACTATCACCACTGAAATAGTCATGTGTAAATAGAGTGCAACGGGCACCCTCAAAGAACAAGGTACTTGAAGATGCAGAAGGGCAGAAGATGAATTAAAATACAGTTTTTTGTACATTACTGTCTACAAGTGAACTTTCAAGTGCTCAGAATCTAAGCTCTTGAGGAAGAACAGTAGCTGAAAAAACACAGGACACTGAAGTGCAACAGGGAAGTGGAGTAATGAGAGATTTTTCTGCTAGTGCCAACACTTTAAGAGACAAATTTCACTTATTTTCAAACAAGCAAAATATTTTCCAATTCTCTCTCAGGAAATGGGAACATGCAGACTGACAGTGGACCCAAGGTTGCTTAAAACCTGATCTATAACCCAGCTGCCAGGGGATGCTGCAAGGGATGTGTAACCTTCAGCCTTGGCTGGTCTCTCAGACATGCAGCAGCCTTCAAGTAGCTGTGACAGGCATCCCAAACATCGCTGCAGAAAGGGAGTTTGTGTGAGGGAGAGGAGCTGGAGGAAGAAGATGCAGGTGGTTCCTGTGCAAAGCACCAGTGAAGAGAGCTGAGAGGGCCCCACTCCATGGGACCACCCTGTTGCTCTTAGATATAAGCAGATCCCTCCTAGGAAAGCCAGCATGAGGTAAGGGAAGATATTCCAGACTCGATTTAAACAGCTCCATCCATTGCAGTCATATTTACCAGAACCACCTGAAATCTCCATTTATCACCTCCCTATTTTAAAACTAATCAATACCACTGCGGGACAGCAACTTTCTGTATAAGTAGAAAACAAGATGGCCTGGAGCCCTGGGAAATTCTCCCTGCTCCCCACCAGCTCAGTAGCAGCTCTGATCCTGTGTCTGCATCATGCACAGCCAGGGCTGTAACGTGGCCTTAAACAATGCAGCAGCAGCAGCAGCAGCAATACTTTGCTTCCAGCAGCTCAACGAGCCTCGAGCCGTGAGTAGAGAAAGAGCCCCCTCTGGTTGCTTCTCCACAGCAGTGTGTGCACGGGCCCGAGGGTTTGATGCAAGGGAAGGAAGGAGTATGTGGGATGTAGGAGCTGTAAGCTCTGTTACAAACCTGTGTGTGTGTTGGGAGAGTTTTGAAGGGGAGAAGGAATACCTGAGAAATAGCAAAAGTGCAGTCCACAGACACATGCAGCACTCCAGCTGTAATTCATGGTGTCCAGGTGGCTAAAAGCTTGTGAGAGTGAGGGACTGAGTGGAGCTGTTCTCTGTGGGCACAGGCAGCAAAGTGCCACCAACTGTCCCAAGAGAGTTTTTAAACATTTGACAGGAAAAGTTGGAGAGTAAGTAAACTAACCAAGGAGAGTCCCCAGGAGAGGGACAGAGGGCAGCCAAAGTGCAACAGCAGAAGGAAAAGATGGGAAAGAATCTGTGTTTCTCCATGACCCACCTGTTCTTTTTTCAGATGCATCATTTCTATCGTTGATGACCCGGTGGTTCAAGTGTCAGAGCCCATCTGAATCTTGTCACCACAACAGCCTATCCTGATGTTACTTCCAGAGGAGATACACCCACTGGGAATTAAATATCCTGGCACAGAAAGGTTTTTAAATAATTCTGCTCTTTCCTTCATGCTGTACTCTTGCTAGTAACACAGACATTAAAAATAGCTGAGGAACCATGCACACCAATAACACGAAACACAAGTGTTTGCATTAAGTTTTACCAACCTCATATGTAAATCAGCCTGTAAAGCCTGGTAGCCCGTTGTATACTATTCAATTATTACAGCAAGCATCCATCCTGTGCCTTTCACAGTGATCTGTAGCCTGGAACAGGTTCATAAACAGCTCAGAAAGGCGGCTGCTGTAGATTTCACTTAACTCCTTATCTATCTGCTTTAAACGGATTAAATGACTATGTCATTAAAATGCTTGAAGTAAGCCTTTGATCATAAACTTCTCATCATTTTACAGTTATTGAATATGATCCCTAATGAATCTTATTCTGCCATATTTCTGTCTCTGTTCCCAGCCTTGCTCCCCATTAGTCCTGGTTGCTCAGTCCTAACGTGACTGCTTTGTATGCCCGACCACTGCCTCCTTACAGCCCTCGATTGTAGCTGCTGATTGCCCAACCCAGAGGAAGGATGAAGTGCAGGAATTTCATTTGAGGTAGGGTCAGAAGGAGCGAGAAAATAATCCACAAAATACAAACCACACGAAAGACTCTTTACATATTCACTGCACAGCTGCGTGACTGCAATGCCTTTCCCAGGGCCCCGTGCACGGAGCAGAGGGGGGGGTTTGGGCACTGTGCTCTCCAACATCTTACAGAAAAAAGATGTTTTATTTACATAGTAAAGGGGTGCAAGAAAAAAAAAAGCACTACTGAGATCAGAGGATTTTCTGCCACAGCACACCAACAGATTTTATCAGCTGTAATGAAGGATGTGTCTGATCGCAGCATGTGCAGAGGTGGGGACACACACTCGTGGTGTCCATAAGTGCCCCGAGACAAAGACCAGACAGCAGCCCATGTCTAAGCACAGCAAGGGGAAAGCCACTGCAGATCCTGGCAAAATGGAGGGAGACAAAACATCCAATGCCCTGGTCCATACAGGAGCCAGTGGGGTTGGTGGTAGTCAAGAACAAATGTTTACTGGTCTGCAGTGCTCAGTAGTGATGGGGACCACGTGGGTTTCACTGAGGTCATTCTGAATTCAAAATTTTGTTCCAAACTCAATCAGGCTACAAAACCAGTTATTCAATGTGGTGTTAATCTCATTTCTTGTACCAGTTTAGTTTTGCTGAATCCAAGGACCCACACACAAGGGCTGGCAGGGGGAATCTGCAAGCACTAAAGATCATAAATAGAGAGGGACTTCTAATGCAATAGACATTTATAAAAACATTTGGTAAGAGAATAGCAGCACTGGATATCCTGAGTCCTTATATTTTCTCCTTGAGAAGACAATAATCTTCTGAAATTTCAGAGATGTTTCCTTTAGGGAAGCCCATTTCCATCAGGCACAACAGGAAGAATATGCCCAGGAATTCATGTCTGTCCCTTGTTCAAAACAATGTAGAAGGACTCCACAGTGAGAGTGGCTTTTATCCTTCAGTATCAGTAGACACAAAAGGAAAATAAGAAGGTCCTTCTAGTAGCCACAAGAGAGGAATGGTACTGTGCAACATTACATGAGAACCAAATGCCTGTTTCAGCTGTGAACTCTATTAAAGCCACATGAAAGTGTTAAACCAAATGCTGAAAAACTGCATGTTTGGTATGGAAGAGGCCCATTATGTCAACTTGCACAGTCCTTGCCAATGCAGCACACTGACTAATGTTAATCATTCTACGTTCTAATTATCTTACCATTATAGCAATTTCCCTGATGATCATCTTTTTTTTCCTTTTTTTTTTTTCCCTTTTGCTGTTGTTCAGTGGTTTTCAATGATGCAGGCTGCAAGGCTTGGACCACCTCTTGGCCATTCAAGTGTTTCCAAAGAACACACCAAAGGGTGTGTTATTATCTCTCTCCATCATTCCCTTGGCTTTCCAGGACATACTTCACACTTCTAAACAAAAGGATGGGAAAGAGGCGGAAGCTGCTTTGCTTCTGTCCCCTCACATGCTGTGCACTGGAACAGCTTGGCTGTGGAACCCTCCCAGCTGACCCAGTGCTAACCTCTGCTAGCCCTGGTCTGCTGGCAGAGTGTACCAGTGTTGGCTACGATGGGACAGCAGGAACCAGCATCTTTCCTATCGCCCAGCTGGAGTGAGACTGCCTTAGTAATTGCAGCAGAGCAAGAATGGCTTTAATTTCTTTTCTGTTTTACTCCAGTGAGAGAGAGAGAAAGGCCATATTTACCCAGTGGCCTCATTCCTACCCCCAGAGCATGAATTACTTGCAGATTTCACAGTGAGTAGAGAGAAGCAAGGACACAGACAAATTCCTTGAACCAAGGAAGTGATCGGTCTTTTCTGCCTCATCACCCCCATGTACACACAGTGACATTTTAATTAGCTTCCCCTATGTCTGAGAGACATCCTGTGTCATGCACAGAAACCACTGTTAACTTCCTATCCTCACAAAATTTGGGAGCTTTAAAAAAACCCACCAAACACCAAAAAACCCCAACCCAATCCCCTCTCCCTTCCTACCCAAGCAATACAATTACTTGCCAGACAGCACTAAGAATCCATTAGAGAAGAATATATTCTGCATTTGCTGTGGAAATCTCCTGGTGATCTTATCTGTCTTTCAGTTCAAGCTCAAAGCTCAATTGTTTTTTTCTGCCAGTGCAAGGAGACTTCAAGCAGCACTGAAGTCTTTTCAGATGGGGACAGTCGTCTCATCTTCATTTCAATTTTACAAGAATAAGAGAGATTTATGGATAAACTGAAACAATAAGAGGAATGGCTATGGGGCAACTTATTGGATTCTGAACGGCTTTGAGTTAACTGCTCCAACCAGCAAATTCAACATTACCCTGAGCTGCCTGCCTGAAGAAATAAATACTTCAGAAGCAGCCTTGCCCAGTTACAAGTTTTTAAGTTATCATTGAGCAAATCGGTAGAAGGGCATCATCATCTCTAACTTTCACACATATCTAAAGGACTCAGACTATCTTTTTGATCCCCTGGAAGCAGAAAACATCAGTAAAGAGCATTAAGTTGAACAAAATAGCCAAAGAGCTGAGGCAGGAGGGATGAAAGGGCAGGCTTAGGAGGAATACACTTGGTGAATTGACTGACAGGTCTGGTTTGCAACATGTCCAGTTTTTTTCTAGGATGCTTCAGAGTGGACCACACAAAAATCTCCAGGTACCGACACAGATCAGTCTTCTAAGCAGTGTAAACAGAAGCACTGCACTCAGAAGATATCAGAGACCTTGAGAAAGCAAAAAAGTCAAAAGATATTGACATTCAATCCTCAAACTACTTGACTCTAGAAGTTAGTGCAATGTGCCACCACGGCACAGCCTTGAGAAGCACTTGGGAAATCATTTCATATGTTATACAACCACTCTTCCTTCCCACCATCCACCTGAAGAGGGTCCTGATGAACATCTGCAATGCTGCCACTCCTTAATTTCAGGTTCTGTGAAGCTGAAAGGAACAGTCTGACAACTGCCATGGTTGTAGCATCTCTGAAGAAGAAGCCCCAGCCCACACCCCTGTCTGTTCTCCCTCCTGAGCAGCCATTTCCCTCCCCATTTGGCTGCCTTTACCATTCATGTAACCCCACCCCAGTTGGATTCTGTTGAGCCAATCTGGGTGACATTCCTATTTTACAGCCATCTATATCCAGTCATGTCTACATTTAAATACAGAGGTATGCATTCTAATAATCATCTGCAAACACACACACACACACACATATATATAAAATTAAATTGCCTGGTGTTGTATTTAAATGTTCAGGCAGCTCCACCATGTTAATACTAATCATAAGAACTCACACATATCTAATCACACATTTCCTTGCACACTGAACAGACTGACCTCTGAGCCATCCCTGACTCCTTGGGAAATAACCTTAAGGTCAGCAACTCTAGCTGTGATGGATGCAGAGGGAAAGCAGCTCCACAGCTGAGCTCCCTTGCAGGCTGTGCTGTCAACAGCTTTTCACATCCCTCTACTCATAAAAATGAGAAAATTTCTGTAATTACTACTGATTGCAACTGTGGTAGTGCTGCACAGAGAGAAAGAATGTATCCACTGGAAGACAACCAAAAATACACAAGAGGACCTCTGGAGAGCTCATCCTTGCTGCACAGCCTTCATGTTACTGGTTTTTCAAGTTTTTCATCTTACGAGAGCCAGAAGCACAACGAACCCCCTTTCCAAAAGCAGTGTCTTTGTTCTGAAAGGTCACAATCTCAGCTGAACATCTTCTGTCATGTCCAACGTGTACAACAGCTTTCAGGGAATTTTTATTTCATTTTAAATGTCCTGCCAAAAATGCAAAGAACAGGCACAGAGCTGCTGCATCATTGAGGAAATGTGGGGTTTAAATGCTGATCAGAGGAAGCAGCAGAGTTCCTGATGGAACTGAACCCCATGCTCGGGTAAACACGGATATGATGGATCATCTGGGAGCCCTCTCCTCTCTGTGGAACTTTCCAGGGCTTTCCAGACACCTCTGCTCCTTCCTACACACAGAACCCTCTCATGGCACACTGCTGATTTTTGTAAAAAGGTGCTAAGGAGATGCTCTTCACACAGCATTTCACTTATCCTGCCACTCCAACTGTCCCTCCTCATTTAAACAGAACAGCCTTTCTACCCAAATTAGGCACCATCTTCCATTCCACTGTTACCTGTCTTTCAAATCTAGATAGGAAACCTATCAAAAACGATTACTTTTTTTCTGACTTGTCTGGATCTGTGTCCCTTTAAAGTCTTATCAAACAACACCAAATGGAAATTGAGGCAAATGTGGACTATGAAGGGCCTGTATCACCTGACTGTGTTCAGGGTGTGCTGGCAGAGATGCTCTGGTGTTGGGGTGCTACTTCTCCCCACTTACACCCCTGGGTCTCCCTGGGCACACCATGAGCCTGGACTGCCAGATGAATGCTCAATGCCACACATCTGAGTGACAGAGGCACATCAAGTGTCCCTCCAACTCTTTGATAAAATTCTTCAGGGAAAACCCAATTTTTTAAATGTAAAACTCTGCCTCCAGGTGTCAAATAGGTGGTAGGTAAGCTTGATCAAAAGAGTTCAGGGATATGTAAGATAACGTATCAGCATCTCACAAGTGTGAATCCCCCTGACAGAGGTCACAAAAATGTGTTTCTCTGATGCACACTGCCACCCCCATCAGTGCCTCAGCTCACAGCATCTCCCCATTTCTCATGTATATTTTAACATCATTGCAACTGCTGCTCACTCTTCACTGAGATATGAAACAGGCAGATTTACCTCTTCCCCTCATCACACACACAAAACATTATTAAATTCTGAGTTACTTCTTTTCCATAATCTGGGTAACAGACCCTGGTCTTCTGTCTCTGAGAGATGGTGTCAAGTTTTACACATATCAAGTAGTGGAGGAAAAATCTGGCACCATAACCAGAGTCTCTTTATCAGAGAAATAAAACTGCTGAAGGATAGTACTGAAAACGTTGACTTTACAAAGCCAGACCAAAACAGAAGTGGCAAAGACAAGGGCAGCATGAAACTGTGACCTATCACTTCGTTTTAATCAAAACCTCAAAAAAAATTGGGTCATCAAACAAAGGCTGAAATGATAATGAGTCAGGAAATGCTAAAAGCCTAATGTGGAGAGAGCTGCAACTTATGGACGTGGTACTCATAAAAAACTGAGAAAAAGCACAAAGCTTCAGTAAACAAACCTCGTGAAGTGTTATTTGCGTTATACAGGTCTAAATGACATTTTTGTTTTGTTTCTGTGACATGGAAGCAGAATTCAAAGCAGCAGAAAAATAATAGAAAATGAAGAAAGAACAATTGAAAACTAATTTGTGCCATTGAATGACTACAGAGAAAAACAAGAAAACTATAAAGGGACAGTCACTCTTATCGTTTCCTGAAACTTTTCTTTTTCTTCATGTGATAAGTAAGATTAGAGGAGTTTAAAAGTGAAGTCTCATTTTGAAATGGTTGTTTCTGTCTCCTCTGCCTTAGCTTTCACCCACAGGGTGATTTTGGGGATCGGTAAAACACACAGAAGCCTTCTGGAGTTGCTACTTACTATTACTTCACTGGCTCTGATTATAAGTTCTTGGGTGGAAATTTAAATACACAACTGTGATTTGGAATGTGCAGTTGTGACTGAAATTACTCATTTTGTACATCCTTGCTCTTTTTACCATACAAGAAGACCAACAAGAGTGGTGTCTTTGTCCCCATACTCTCATGTAAACAGTGCACACACACACAGAGAACACCCCAGATTTAGTGATTCAGTGCCCCCCCCACCATGCAACCAAGTCTTGCACGACTATTAAAACATCACCATTTATTCTGCAACACCTGTTCAGAAAATTAAGGTTGGTTCCCAGCCAGCTTTCTTGTACCACAGGGCTGGAACTTGTGCTTGCCCTGCAGAACCCACATGCTCTGGGAGCAGCCTCCTCCTCAGTGCAGCAGCATCCTCATCTGCATTTTGTGCTCATCACCGATTTTACTACTGGAGCATGGATGGCACCTCTTAAAGTTCGTGTTTCCTGTGTACAGGTACAGTGACCTTTTCCAGCGGGACATTTCCCATGGCCCAGCTCTCCCTGCTTGCTCTGAGCTCTCTGTGCTGCTGCTCAGGTACTGACACTCAGTGCACTGACCTTTCCTGTTCCAGAGCTGTTCAGGAAATCCAGCGCTCACCCTTTCTCCCCTTCTGCTCATCTAATGAGCTTTGTGATGCCACACAACTGCTGATATTTTCAAGGGTAGTGGCAGGAGAACATTAATGAATTTATTCTGGATTTCGTGTTAAATGTATTATGCAAATGTTAATCAGTTTCTGCAGAACTTTGAGGAAAGGTGCTGCATGAAATAAACAATACGGTGGCAGCTCTGGCAGTAGAATTTATAGAGCTTCAGGTGTTTAATATTCAATGTGCAAATTCCTTAAAAAAATTTTTTTTAAAGGGCATGTTGGTAAAATTTCCCTGCACAAATGTGAATCTGTGCACTGGTGGTCCCTGATGTTAACAAACATTAGCAAGTCTGTTCTGTGCGTGTCCTTGTTTTATTCGACATCCACTTTGCACAGCACATTTATCAGGGCCACTGAGGCCATCAAACAGCTTCTCCTTGAACCACCTAATGACAAACTACAACTCAATGACATGTATAAACTTCTCCTCTCTGCGCCCGTGGAATGCTTCTAGTTTCTGTTAATTCTAGTAACTACAATGTATTCAGAATTAACACGTACAAATACCTGCACAGCCCCAGCTAATTCAGTGTCACATAATCCCCAGGGGCTGGATCACAGCAGGTTCTACACTCCTTTCACTTTACAGTGGTTCTAGGACTTTCTGCAGTACCTAATCCACATGGCACAAGATACACAATGTTTTCTCCTCAATAACACATATAATCCTTTCAGCACAATTTATGGGCACATGATAGGGGAAGCTCTTTCCCCTCTCATTTATCTGGGTGGCATTTTAGCCACACCCCCTTAGCAGCCTACTGTGAACACCAGAGACACCCACACTTTGCAATGAGGTTAAGGTTTTGGAATGCCAATCCTGGAGTTAAATGTCTGGGCTACAATTGAGCTATTGGGTCAATAACTAATAGAAATGATATCAATTTAACCAAGGCACCACAGATGTTTATGTTTATGCTTTCCATTGATGTTTTGAGCAAAACTGTGGAGTGATCCCCAGAGTGGCCTCTGCCAAAATACACTTCAGCAGATACATTTCCTTAGGTCAGAGAAGACTGCTGCTGCCTGTGAAATTTAGAAGATAATAGTTTCCTGGAAAAGATGAGCTTGTTCCTGATAAAATCCATGAGTCTGTGGAATGGATGACAAATCACTCTGTTCTCCATCCACTCACACAGCCTCCCATGAACTTGACGCACTGGAAGAGTGGGGCAGCACAATATGGTAAAACCTTTTGCAGCTCTGGACCTGCACTTCCCTTCATCTTCTCTTTACTGGGTCTCCTGCTGCATGCTCAGTTATTCTATCTCATAATTAAGTCCCTCTGGAGCACACACAAATTTGTAGCTACACTTTGCCAAAAGCAGTACCTGACTGAAGAGATGCCAAGTGATTTGCCCAGAACCATTTAAAGAAGTATTAAAATAAAAAAAAAGCCAACAAAAAGGGCTGAATTTAGATACCTGAGGTTTTCAACAGAGGCTAACACAGACCTCAGCATGCACAGCTGAAGGAAAATGGACAGGAAGTTTGTGAAAAGGGAAAGTATGGAGATAAACCAGGAAGAAGACTTGTGAGCATTTGAGAGGCCAATTAGAGAACCTTGAAAGGTTGACTATGTCCTTTTAAGTTTTATAACAGAGTAAATGATTCATTTATCATTCTTCACTGGTCACAAAGTGAACAGTTAGACTGTTAAATAACCTCAGCTTTGACTTGGGTTCTTAACTCCAAGCTAGTCACTGCCTGGCTGCCAAAGCCTTAACATAAAATGAGTCATTAATGCTTAAAGAGGAGAAACATTCCCTGTCCACCTTCCCTTGGAGTACAGCTCCCAGATGTTTTGTTAGTGCCTCAAAATACAGTGCTAGAAGGAGGAGGAGACCAGCCCAACCACAAAGGGTTGCAGAGATAAGGGAAAAGAGAAACATGTGAATGCTCCGGATGTCCAGCACTTCTGTCATTCATGGACATCTCACTCCTGGAGAACTTAAGCCAGCAGGCACTTCCCTCAAGGACACTGTAATAGGGAATTCAGTCCCTTCTATCATGACAGCAAAGTTTAACATAAGTTCCAGCTTCTGTCTGGGGCAAGTTTTCAGTGATTGTCCCCACACTGTGTAGTTAGTCATCTCTTTCTCAGCTTTGAAATAATAGGCGAAAATCAATCATTTCAATATGTATGGATAATACTGCATTTTTAAGAGTGTTGTTGTCTTATTACTGACTGGCAGCAAGGCTAAACACACCCAGTTACTACTGTGAGCACCGGCATCACACTCAAAGTTGGACAACTCAGAGTTTGTGCCAAGCCATGACCCTGTCCCACAGACAAACAAACTACCCTTGTTGGGCTTTGCCCAGTCCCTGAGATCCTCTCCCAGTTTTCTGTCAGGTTTTCTTGACTGTCAGTATCCACAGGTGATTCTTTTTACTCAGAAACAAGCAAGAAAATAGACTTTCCATTTAGCCTCATAAATACACATGCACACACTTGAAGGGATTAGGCTGCCAGCTTGGCTATGGGACTAATTTTTAAGCCCAAATGCATCTCAGTGTAAAAAAACCCATCTTCTTGCCTTTTATCAATATAGATCCACTTATCTGAACTCTAACTGGAGTTTCATTTTTCTCACCAACCAGCTGTGAACTAATTACGAGGACTTTAACTAGTCCTGCTCCCTCTCCAAGCATATGGATCCAATTAAGTCAAACTGCAGCTGATTTTAATCAATCTTCCTTGAAGCAGCCAACCTTGAAGAATCTCTTCTTCAGCTGGAAGAGTTGAGGAGAGCAGGAAAAGCAGGAGAGTAGTATTTGCATAAGGAACACTTCATATCCGCTTGCTTGCCTGTAAACACAAGGCTCCTAGCAGTAAGAAATGCTAATTGAACACTCCTCACAAGTCTTTCCTCCCACTTTATCCGAAAAGCACTGATTTGATCAGTCTCTTTTGTTCCTGGCATCAAGCTGCACTTTTCCACCAGCACCTCTGGAAGATGGTCCAGATCATTTCAGATAATTAAAAAAAACCAAGCCTTTCTCTGAAATCTCAGCCTGTCCACCACAGGCCAAGCAGTGACAGCCCAGGTTTCCTGGAAAGATTTTTTGCTTCGTTGAAAAAAAGAGAGGTAGGGGAGAGGAGATAAAATGGTCTATTGAAACCCAATCTTTTCATATTATTTGAATCCTTCTCCTGAGCCAGAGTTGCAAATGTTTTCCTTAAGATAATGTTCTGGGCACCAGGGAGGCTGGCTCAACGGGTTGTCGTTTCTCTACAGCTCAACATCTCTTGTGTTTTTGTAATCTGAGGTTTTCATTAGCAGTAAAGACCGGACCAGTGAGTGATATCCATGCTAAAGTCTTTATACCAGTGAAGGAAAATCAATGCAGCCTGCAGCTAGGTGTCAAGAGGCAAGAGGTTTGGGGTGTGTGGAGGTGGAAAGCGCCTTCAGGCATAATTCAAGCTGTCCCCACACAAGCACAGAATACAAAAAGATGTCAGATGTTACACACACTGCTGTGGAGAGCTATCAGCACCTCAGTTCATGTGCTAATACTGAGCTCAAGGAGTGTCAGTCACACACCCAAAGCACCTTTCCGCTGCGCCTCTGCCCTCTGGCCAGTCCATCAGGGTCCCCTTGCTCACAAAGTGGGCTGTTGTGCAGAAATCAGCAAAATTCGTGCACCAGTGCTCACATACAAAAGGATGTGAGAGGAGGAATTTTCTTCACAGAAAGGATGATCAGACATTGGAATGGGCTGCCCAGGGAGGTGGCAGAGTCATGGTCCCTGGAGGTGTTTAAGGAAAGGTTGGACAAGGCACTCAGTGCCATGGTCTGGTTGACAAGGTGGTGTTGGGTCATAGTTTGGGCTCAAAGATCTCAAAGGTCTTCTCTAACCTAAATTATTCCGATTTGGAGACAAACATTTTTGAAACTTTACTCCTTACGACACATCAATACAGTCACACTGACGTTTTTAATTACAAAATATTATCTGTACCTCCCTAGATTTCATGCACCACACACAGCTTTGTGAACTCACAGATTCAGTTCAGTGTAAAGCAGTCAGAGCCTTAATTCTACAACCTGCCTCGTCCAAATTCACAACTTTAATATGTCCCTTCTATGTATCTTTCATTTAGTAGATACAATTCCCGAGTCAGAGGTTTTATTTTAAACTGCAGATAAAGATTTTTCAGAAATCACCCTCATTCTACCTTGTTTAATGTCACCCCCTTCTCTTACACCTTTATTTGATTTGAAGCCATGCTTCTCCCATGTTTGTCATTTCAATCTTCCTCCTGTTCAGTAAAACTTTCTTGTTATTTCTAGATGTAGTTTGTCTTGCTTTCTTTTCCCTTCATCATACAGGCCTTATGTTAACCCATCATTTCCCAATGATTTCTTTCAGAGAAGAGAATAAACAACATGTCAAACTAGCAACACTTCAGTGACCTTATCTCAGTGTATAATAACATTTTCAGCGTATTTGCTCAGCGCTGATAGAAGAGGTGAATTTCTCACCTTATCCTTAACTTTGTGGGTTCCCACTGTAACAAACCTTCTTTCAATGTGTTTATGAAGAGTCATTTTAAGCTTGGCCTGTCAAGATATTTGAGTCACAAGGTGAATAAAAATTGGGAAGGCCGATGTTTTCCTCTCTGAGGAGTTCTTGGCCATTCAGGTGGGCACACACTGATCAATACTGACACTTTAGCATTCAGCTTACATATTCCTGTACTTGTGCTTTCCTCTCTACTCCTTCTCTTTTGAAAAAGCTGCCTTGGCCTCCCAGTCCTCTAAGACACAAGTAAAGTGAGACTCCAAGGAAGGGGGGAGCTAACTCTTAAACAAAGAGTTAAATTCCACTCACTAACCTGAAGATTTCTCTTTCCTAGACCTGCTACTCAAGACTTGGCATCTCAAGAGCAGTATGAACAAAGAAAGCAGATCTTTGTGATGTCTCAAGACATGACAGAGAAAACAGGGAATTCCTCTGGTCAGGCCTTCTTGGAAAGTCAGCAGCCACTATAAGACAATATAGGCAAATTAACCATGACCTGAGTTGTAATCTGTTCTCAAATCTGCTGCTATTGTGTTTGTTGGCGACCTAAGCATCCAAACACCAGCCCAAAGCTTTCATCTTCTGATCACTGAAACCCAATTAAAGGAGAGCTGGGTGACAGCTTTCACACTAAACATGGTTCAGCAGAGATGCTCAGCAGCTCTTAGCTCCCTGCTTTATCAAAGCTGTCACTTCCCCTGTCTCCAGGAATTGGTAATAAAAAAAATAAAATTTCATTCACCTCTAATAGGTGTCAAGATAAAATCAATGGTCTGCCTGAAATCTGGGTAATTTCAAACAGGTTTTCTAAGCATGAAGCAATTTGCATGAAAATAGAAAAAAAAAGATAAAAAGAAATAAAAATTAAGAAAATAAAATACTACAATGCCAATTTTTAAACACATCAGAGTGAATGGAAGGAAGAGATAACACTGTTCATAGCAGGGTGGGCTTTCATTAAGCAAACAGTCTCAGGTTCTTGTTTGCTCCAGCAAATTTCAAAAAGGAAACACTACAAAAGCTTGAAGCAACTCTCCTGCCCTTCCTCTGCACAGGAAAGCTGTTCCAGGGTGACAGCAAGCTGAACAGCCAGTCCACTTATCTGCTGCAGGTACCCTTGCCCTCCCTCAGGAAGGGTGAGATTTCATGGATCTATCCAGAGTGAAAAAGCTGAACACCTTCTGCCATGGAGAACAGCACCAGGAAAAGGTAAAACACACACAGTAGCACAGCAAAAGGAACACACCTCCCATCCTTCTCATTGCACACCTTCTGCTCTCCATGTCTGTGGATGCTGCCAGCTCAGCCCCTCAACAGCACTGATGGTTCCTGGTTGGACAACTCCTCCCTGCTGAGGTGATCTCTGCTTCCATTGCTGATAGCAGCAGAGAGGAGACTTCAATATGAACAAAGCTCAAAATTTCCCATCTGCTCTGTGCTCTTAAGCCCTGTCTATGGTCCCACTTTGGCATGAATGAATTTGGGGACAGACAACTTCTAGTGGTGGAGTTACTTACCACAAACCAATTTTTAAGGCTCCAAGAAGAAAAATCCTAGAGAGCGCCATCCAAAAAAACAACTGCATCTGTGTGCTTGCATCTGACATCAAACCACTCTGATGGTGTGGGGTCAGAGATATGGGTGTGACAGTGCAGGTGCCTGGCCCAGACTGAGGGAGGGGAGGGCCATGCTGGGAGCATCCAGGCACATCTGCCAGAACTGCTACAGCCAGAACTGCTACAGCACATGGACCATGTCAGGCTCTCCAGCTGCTCTGGACCTCCCCATTCCTACCTGCAGAGTGAGCTTCTCCAGCTTCATTTCCAGAGATCTGTTCTCCTCTGCCAGCTTGCTGCGTTCAGCTTCCAGCTCCTCAATTTTCAACCTGGAGAATGAGGGAAAATTAATAGACTTTGTGTGTCCCTGCACAGTTCCACTACAAATAATCAAATAAAACATGAAATCACAAGCAGTATCAGATTATTCCTGTATTCACTACCACAAAACTACACTACTGAGGCAGCTAAAACATATGGTTAAAAATGACATGTTTATAGGATGAGAACATAATATGTAAAAGTATATTAAAAATATACAACCTGAATATAAAGCAAGTTGAGCTTGGATACCTTCTGTACCACAGACTGAGTCCAGACCATCACATTTAATAACCACCAACAGCTAAAATCTCCATGAGGCATCAAATCTCTTTTTGATCTGATTTATACTTTTGGCCTTCATAACACTCCTTGGCAGTAAGTTCCACAATTTAATTATGTGCTGTATGAAAAATTAGTTCAGTTTGTTTTATACTTCACATGTGATTATTTCACTGAGCGCCTGTTAGTTCTGCTATGAAAAGTTGTGAATAATTGCACCACACTCCCCTCTCCACACCACAAGACAGGCCTCCTTTATTATTTGCTGAAGAACCTCAGTTTAGTCTTTCCTCACCTCAAGGATTTTCCACATTTTTACTCATCTTTATTGGGCCTCCTTGTTCCTTTAAGTTTTATATAGGCTTTTTGCTATGAAATAAACTGGAACTACAAGCAGCACTCAGATATACTCAGTGGTACAATGAGGATTTCTGTTTTATTCTCAGCTTCTTTTCCAATAACTTCTAGTATTCTATTTGTGTTTTTAACTACAAAGCACCCACCTGATATTTTTGAAAAACCATTGACAATAGTGTAAGATCTCTTTCTTGAGTGACAACAGCTCATTTAGAGGTCTCTGTTTTGGGACTAATAGGGTGTTTTTTCTTATGTGCATGGGTTTGGCAATTATTGACATACAACTTCATTTCCCATCTCAAGCAGCATCATAAGATTTCTTCTGAAACTTTGCACAGTCTGATAAGCTGAATAATTTCATATTATCTCAAACTCTGCCACCTCACTACTCACAAACTCGTCTTTGTGTTGGACAAGTTCCCAATCAAAACCATTTTAGGACCTAGTGGAAAACCCTCAACATTGTGAAAACATGTATTCTTCCATATTTTTCCATTTATTTTTCCATATTTTAACTTTGTATTACATAAGCAAATTAATGGAAGAAAAATGCATGAAGCTTTACAAAGTACAAAGATATTTTATTATCCGTGGCTCAGGAAATCCTTGAGACAAGGCACTAAAAGCCTTGAAAGCCTCCTGGCAAGGTACCCAGCAGCTCTGCCCTGTTCACATGAGCATCCACCACAGGCCACCCCCACCACTGACAGTACACTGGGGCAGCCAGACCTCTGGGGTTTATATATTTTTATTAATCCAACAAAGAATCTCCTTTCTTATTCCATCAAAGTTTCTTTGTGACCTTTGGCTCATAGCTTTTTGAAAGGTCAAACACATTAGATCAAACATACCAGCCTTGGACAAATGACTGGTGAATCCTTCAGAGAACTCTATCAAACTTGTTAGGCAGGATATTTATCTATATATAGATTGATAGATATAAAAGATTGGATAGAAAATTTTTACTTGGATTTAAGTACAGAGTATAAAACCTTGATGCTACTTCAACATCCTTACCTTTTACATGTTAATTTCTTGGCATTAATTGTACAATTAATACAGAATAACATTGATCTTGGCATTCAATTTTCTCAGAATCCTTTTTTCAGGATATTCTTTAAAAAATTAATTACCTTGCTTCATAATACTTTAAAATTATCTAAAATAAGCTGAAAATTCTTGCACCATCACAATAAAGAATGCACCAATCTGCCAATATCCCAAAATTATGCAACAGCAATTTCAGGTACAAGGAAGAAGTCATCTCTCCTATTCATTTGGCAACAGTTCCAAACTTTTTGACAGAAGCAGGCTGATCTATATCTTGTTCAGCACAGAAACGTCTCCTTTATAAAAATGCAGTTTGGATTGCTTAAATTACTTGTAAGCCTGACCCCTGCTGGCAATTTTCAAATATTATAAAGTATCCTCTTTTTCCCCTCTTGGAAACTCCTAAAATGCCGAGGAGCAATTTTAGCACTGTCCAGGCCATTAAAAAACATCATCAATAACTTCCAGAAGAGACACAAAGCTGGTGGGGATGGAAGATGCTGAAGCAGGAGACTGAAAAGGTCAGGAAAAATGGAAATTCAAAGTGGAATTAATGCTTTTAATGGTGCATTTCTAAATGGATTGCAGAACAGGCCGTGAAGCAGAGCAACGCTCTTCTCGAAGGAACAACAGCGCAACAGCTCCTGAAAGGTCAGAGCCAGACACAGGACTCTCATCAGTACTTTCTCCACCCCTGACATGCTGAATTTTAATTGGGAAGAAATTTCTCTCCACCCAGCCTCACAAATAATCTGCTGCCACCATCTGCCTGCAGAACTTGTCTCTGTGTGGAGGTTTGAGCTCAGGCCTCTCCGTTGCCCTTTGAAAATCATTCATAGCAGCCACCAGAAAACACTTCCCAAAGACCCAAGACACAGCTGTAATGAGGGGAGATTAAAGCCATTACATTTTTGTGCTATTTCACCTGCAATTTTAGGATTCAATGATCTGTCCGTGCCCTTTGTGCCTCACTGCCGAGCAAGCGGTGATTCAAAGCCCTGGGCACTCCCAGTCACTGCAGATATTATGGAATCCTGAAATGGTCTGGGGTGGAAGGGACTGCAAAAATCATTTTGTTCCCTCCTCTGCCATAGGCAGGAACAGGGCCTCCTTCTTTCCTGACACAGTGTAGGTCTTCCCACCCTGTTCTGGGCAAGGTCATCCCACTGAGGCTTGGGGAACGCCCCGGCTCTCCTTCAGAGACAAAATCTGCTGCTTCCTCTGCACTGAGCAACAAGAACATTGCTGAACCTCTTTGTATGAGGAGGATTTTGGGACTGACTAGTGCTTTCACCATTCATCCCTCTCCTAACCTATTTTTAAGGCTGTTAAGTGTCCTGGATCTCCAGTGGGAAAGCATTCAGAACCATTAGCAAACAGTTTATGCTATTCCAGCTTTGCTTTCCAGCCCCCTGGGGAATGCTTCCCAATGGCAAAGAGAGAGAAGCAAGGGAAATCCTATCTATATATAAACACAGCAAAGGATTTGCAGCTGCTGGTTAAGATACGGAAGTCAAATATTGAAAAATATTTACTGGCTTGGCACTTGGAATTTTTTCATTTATGTACATTCAGGTACAGGGATGATTGTGTACTGCTTTGGGGTGCACCAGCATCCACAAAGCCAGCCTTTGTGCCTTCTCTGTCCAGGGACACCTGCACAAGAAAGGTGATGCTATTTTATCATCAATTTGCAATCCTCAACTTGTTACATGTTGGAGTTACCTTCAGGTAGAGAGAACAACCCAAGACAAACTCGTGTGAGAACCACAAAAAGCAGAGTATAGAAACATTTGGGTACAGCACATTCATCTACCAACTCAATATTTGGCCCAGAATGAATCACAGAATGGTTTGTGTTGGGAGACACCTTAAAGATCATTCAGTTCCAGTCCCCCTGCCATGGGCAGGGACATCTTCCACTAGACCAGGTTTCTCCAAGCCCCGTCCAACCTGACTTTGGGTACTGGGCTCTGTTCTAAAACCAAAGCTATGGCACAGGGAAGGAAGAAACATCAGTTATTTTCTGAAATGCCAACACTATTCTCAAGTTTTGTGATGCAGGGAAAAACCATTTGAATTATTTTCTGGAGAATTCATGAACCTCTCCCTACAGGGGTTTGAAAACATGATAATATTTAAACTCTGACAAAGATCTCTTCACACGTCTGGAAGATTTTCCTGCATCAGACAGCTCAAACCAGAGTTGAAGATTCCACAGGCATAAGGTAAATTCATGCCACCTCCACAACCTTTCACAAGATCAAATTTAGTGCAAGAATACAGATTCATTGGCATTTGCTCAGTCTTGTAGATTTTCCTCCTTTTAAAAACTGAGCTTTACATTGCCTCCATTGTATGTTTCATTATCTCAGATCAGAAGAGGGAATGAGAAAATAAACAAAACAAACACCTACAGCCTCAGGTCTCCTGAAATGACACTTGTGAGAATCAGGAGGCATCCCACCATGCGTGTTCAGTCTATCTAAAACCTTAGATCGTGAGACAAGGTTGCTCCTACTTTAGAAAGAAAAAAAAGAGGACAATCTGTTGGATTTTCAACAGCATCCAGGCACTCCAAAACTGTCTCTCAGTCCAGAGCTTTGCAGTGGAATGAAGCAGTGAGAACTTCCCCCCATTCACACTTTTATCATTGTTTTATTGGTTTTTAATGTTCTCAGCAGTGTTATGTGGTTGCCTGTGGATATCACCAATGAGGACATGTCTCAGGGAGGCCCCATCTGCGAAGGGGACACGGCCATGTGGAAAAGCTACTGCTGAACAGGAAAGTACTGAATGGAGCAGAAAATGTATGTGTTGGGAAGATGCTATTAAGGGATCCAGATGGCATTGAGATGGTGTTAGGAGCAGAGCAGACAGAATTCCAGCAAGTGTGACTAATGGGCACCGGCAAGGACATGCATTTCTTTTGAATTACTGTAAGTCTACCCAGTCACTAAATCCACAGAAAACATTTAGGATTTACTGGGGTTGCAGTTTGACAGCAGAAAGAAAAAGTTCAGATTTGTTCCAGCTGAAAAGGTCCTTCAGCTTTTGCCACTTAAGTCTTTAGTGAAGTTCTTTTTAAATATATTCCTTTTAGTTATAGATTTTGAAATACCAGTTTCTGCACAGTTATCACCTTCCCTCTAAAAGGTGTTAATGCCCAAATGCTGCACCCTACAGTGCAGGAACTCAATGGGTTGACCACTGTTTCTTTTCATAAGATCTGCAGAATATAAACAAATATGATTTCAGAGGGAGCAGCAAAAAGTGTGAGAAATGACAGCATTAGCATTGGCTTTTATTGTCTCTCCAGAAACGATGATGCTGGGAGAGAGTTTCACATTTAAAGTTATAAAAGGTCTGACGAAATAGCACTTTGTTCTCAAGAGAAGGAGGAAAAACTGATAAAGTCTTTCAAGTTCCTGGCTGAAAATTTACTTTCCATACTAAAGAAAAATGAGACAAAAGATATATTTTTAAAAGCTCTCATTCACTCACAGGAGGTGAATACAGATTCAAAGGATTAATATGGATTTTTTTTTTCTCCTTTACATCTCTCCTGCTTTTGTTTTCAGAAGTTAGCTCCTAACCACGGGGTCTATATGGAAATGCCTGGAGGCTCAACAGTCCATTCCTGTTCTGCACACTCCTCTTGCTGGCCTCAGTATTTTCCCCTTATTTTTCACGTTTCTTCGTGACAGCAGCTAAGAGGAGAGGCTGGGCTCAGCCCAGAGGAGCAGGCACATCATCCTGTAGGTTATGGGATTTCAAAGACTACAATAAACTACAGAAATGGAAATAACTCCCTCATAAGCTGTGGCATTTCTTTCCTCACTTCCCAATTTGGAAGTTTGCATTTTTCCGCCTGTTTTCTCCCAGAATTAGTTGCTGGCAGTGGTGTGTAGAAGGAAGGAGTAACAGTGGAGCTTGTGTTGTTCTCCTTAACAGCCACATAAAATTGAGTAAACTGCTGCTGTTGAGGCCACAGAAGGAAGATGGCACAGCAGACCTAATCCCTCCCCATTTTGATCTCTATTCTCCTCCAAACCCCTTCTGTTCTCTCATCACAGCCACCCAGTTCCCCTCTGCTGTACAGCCAGGACACATCCAGCTGAGCCATGAGGAGTGTGCTGATGTGGATCACAGCACGTTAGTCCTGAACCCCAAAAGACTGGGAGAATACACTGATTTATTCTGTGTTCCTTTGAGAAGGAGCCTCTCCTATGACAAAAGAACTTGGCCCAGTTTCCTGTCCGATGTACAGAAAATGCAAACTAAAGTCTAACCATATGTATTGACTGCTTAAGTCTAGAAACATAAGAAAAAATCTTTATGGAGTCAATTCTGCAATGCCATGGAGGACTTGAGGGTGTGAGGAGATGTCTGAAGCAGAAACAGAAGCCAACAGTAAGTAAAAAGGAGCAGGGTCTGGCTTACAGTGCTCCAGCCAAGAAAGCTCCAGCAGAAAGGGAATGCCTTGTACCAAGTAATTTACTGTAAGTGCTGAGCAGTGAAAAGGGTGATCAAAATCAAACAAGTCCATGCTTTGTGGAACAGCTCTGTAGCTTAATAACAAACAACAGGGCCTGGGACAAGTATTTAAATAAGCCACAACAACAAAAAGTGGTTCGAGAAAAGATGACAGAACAAACAATCTGGAATTAGAACCTGGGACTGTGGCTGCTGTGCATCCACAGCCTCAGGAGCAAACAGTACTGAAATGGGAGAGACAAGAAAAGACAAAATATCAGTGTGAAACAACTGCAGAGGCTTGCCCTCTTTGCTGAAACAGCCTTCAGTGTATGGCCCAAGGCTGGAGAGCAGCTCTGCACCATCAACCACTGCACTGGGAACTGGCCTGGGTTTGGGACATAGTTTGTGTGAAAGGTTTGGCATCATTTCATGGAAGGAGGCAAGAGATAAGATCAGTAGTCAAAGAAATTCTTTAAAAACAAGGAAGGAATAACATTATCTAGGAGCTTTAGGGCTATTGTTGAGCTGAATCAAACACCAGAATTCCATATCAAGGAAATATTTGCGAGCTCCACTCATCCCTGCCCAGGAAATAGATTTTTGTTCAGAGCCGAGCCAGACATCTCCATCCCCACTGCCAAGAGCCTGTCACAATATGGAGTGGTCTGGACTATGTGGCAATCCAGCTGTTTCCCCTGCACACACTGTCCCTGAGGCTGCTCAGTTAATAAATGGCAAATGCTGTTCAGGGAAGCTAAACACCAAATAATGAGTCTTGGAGGGGAAAATAAAGAGACTGAACATCTCCCAGATGAAAGGGTGCTGCAGCAGTACCAACCAGGGAGGCACTAGAAAAACTCTGCAAACCTGCAGCTCCCAGAAGACAGCAAACAGGCTGCTGGCTTTACTGATACACAGGCACATTATTAATCAGGAGTGACAGGTTTAATGTTGCCAAGGAGGTGCTGAATACTCCTGCAGCAGTGCAAACCTCAGGTTTCAGAGGGTCCAGTGTGCCTTAGCAAAGCAAAAACCTGAATGAGCTAAACCCCCTCCCCAACAATAGGCAAAAGCTGATGGAGACAGGTCTATCTCTCTGAAAAAGGGAGACCATAGCCTACTATCCTTTAGCAGAACTCAAACACATGACAGAATAAAAAAAGGAGATGTATGCCTTGGGCCTCCAGAACTATTACAGCACCTTGAGGGAACTACAGGAGCGAGTCCCTAAGATGAGGTGTACAGCCCTAAAATGTATTGGAATAGCTTAGCTGAACATGTGTTATTTTCAAACACCTCCCTCCTCCTATGGAACTGGGCTTTCAAAGCCATAAAACAGCTCCAGAGGCAAAGCACAGGAGCAAAACCATAACATACAGGCCAGTAATTTCTGTTTTCTGCAGGATTCTGCTTGCTGCAAAACCTTGCTTTCAGTCCTATGAGGCAGTCACACTTTATTGTGATGGAGCTGAAAATATAAAAGAATTAAGAAGTAAAACCCCAACCAAAGTCTTACATCAGCTGAGAATAAAATACTCAACCTGTCAGGACCTGATTTGCTCAACTTAAATAAAAGGAACTTTATTAAACATTCAGAAAGAGATGAACTTTTCTGTGCTCAGTATTTATTGTGTCACCTGCTTTGCAATGGAAGCTATAAATGCTTTAATAAATACATGGAAAGGTTGTTTAGCTTCACTGTAGCTTTTGTAAATGCTCATGTATTCTCTGCTGAAATGCTGTTTTGTAACTTCTCTTTCACTGAATCACAACAGGTACCCCTCTGCCATCTACAGCAATGCACAAGGGGAAACATCTCTCTTTTATCTCCAGTGCTACACATGCATCAGCAGAACAAAAGCTGGATTCTAAACCTCTTCACACACATGCCAAGAGATCCTGTATTTACAGTCGAGATTCGGTCAAAATAAGAAATAAACAGCAATGTTGTTTCCACAGGAAAGAAAGTCAACAGGGGGAATAGTGATGCAGGGGCCAGTCTTATGAATTAACTGACAGCAAGAGACCCCAAACACTAAAAGAGCCTGAAGTCTCCCAAAAGATAGCAAAGCTTATAAAGTATCTGAATGCAGGACACATCAGGGGCTGAGTGTTTCTGTTAATGTTTCACAGGTTTCTTGTATCCCAAAAAGCTGAGAGTGAGAAAAATATGTGCTAAGGAAAAGAACATCTTACTTCAGGAATACAAGGAAAATATGTTCAGATCAATGGTACCACCCTGTTGCCTGGATAGCAGGCAGCCCATACACACAAAATTCTCCATGCACTGTAGCATGGTGAGCTCCTGTACCTGGTGCTCCACCATGAGATGAAAATAATCAGAGCAGGCAGCCCAATCACCCTGGGCACTTCTCTTCTCATTAGTTCCACCAGAAATAGTAAAATCTGCTCAGCCTTCCCTTTGCTTTGCCTACCTGAGCGTGTCCACCTCCTCCCTGGTGATGAGAGTGCTCTGCTCGGCCGTGCACTGCTGAGACTTCAGGACCTTCATCTCCACTTCCAGCTGCAGAAGACACAAAGGTGTTAGTTACTCCAGCACTAGTAAGAGGCACACACGAACAGCAGAGAGAGGAGGAAATCATGATGTTCTGCACACATCAGGCTTCTCAAAATACAGATGTGAAGCACAGCTTCTCGTGTGTTGAATGTCAAAACCTCACTTAACCCAGCTTCCCTTTGCAATTCCTTTTGCCTTCCTAACATTTTCTCCACGGTAGATGAGGCACAGAAAGTTGAATGTTACAAGCAAAGCTTCTGCTTCTCTTACAGATAATTCCCCTATTGTCCCCCATGGATAATGGGATGCAGAAAACTCTGTGTGGCATTAGGAGCTCACTGGCACCTGAGATTTAGTACTGATAGTTCAACCTCATTCAATTCCTCCCCAGAAGAAACGAACCACAGGATTACAATGCCTTGTCCATGACAACTCTGAGACACAAACATTAAATCCAAAAGACTGGGGAATATTTCCAGCACTTTCTAATATACACTTCTAGCTCTAGCTGCTAAGGTAGCTCTGGCCAAACAAACAAACAATTAACAATGCTTTCTGCCTCTGGCCTTGTTTGGGAAGGAACTCACAAGAAAGTATCTCAAAACTCTACAGACATGAGAACTTCTTACCCAGACTCTACAATTCCCAGGCTCCCTGACTTGTTGCAATCTGGATCCCTAACTCAGAGATCAAGACGATGCACAGATTGATAAACTCCATATGTTACTTGTTTCTAAACCCCTCAGAAAATGATTTATTATGAAGAATAACCAGAGACAAACTACCTAGAGGATACTCAAACTTCTGTTCCAACACCTTCTCCCAGCTTAGACCTTCTTCACACTCATCTTTGAGATTCTGGATTTTCTTTTGTCATCTCTCTGTTACCACCTGGCAACTAATTTTCCTAATAAATATATTGACAGAAACTATATTTTTTTTCACCCAGGAGGAAAATAATAAGCAATCCAGACTTAATTAGGGATGCAAAACTTATGACCACAGAGAGTTCAGTGCTCGTCATCAGGGAAATAACCCATTAATACACCATTCCCTGCAACAGCATAGATTAGACTTGCAGAGCAAAATCACATTGCAAAGGCAAACTTCTGCAAGTTTCTTGCAGAAACAGCCAATTTTATGAGGAAAAGAAGCATCTTGTCACGGGCAGTGATACTGCTCAGACAGAACTGAAATTCTGACACAATGCCTCTTCGCCCTTCCATGCTTACCAGAAAAGACAGGCAGAGCATGGCAGTGCTGTTGGCAGGGAAGGGCTGAAAATGGATGGTTGGGTTATTCTCCCACCCCCTTCTGACACCAAAGGAACAGAGCAGAAGAAAGCAAGCACTGAAAAGATGTTTTAACCTAATTCCTACAGGTACCCCAAAGCCCTGCATTCTCACCCTGCCTCTCAAAAAACATCCAGGAATAAAAAATAAGCAAAGGCCCACCTGCATCATCAGGCTGTACAAATGTTAATTCATATTAGCTGCCTGATAAGATTATCACAGCCAGAAATGCTTCCCTCAATTTTCTGATTACTGAGCTTATCTCTCCCAGCCCAGCCCATCGCAGATGGCTGGGGATAAAGCAAGCACACCAGATAATTCCAGGAATGTGAATAAAAGGTACTGGGATGGGGAGCAGACTTCAATTCCAACCTACTCCTAGCAGGAAAATACTCATTATGCCTCCTGTTTCCCGTGCCTGCTGAAGCCTGAGTATGTTTGCTCCTAGGAGTTTTGGGTTGCTTCCTGGGATGTGTGAGGACAGCATTTGAAGATGGAAGGGCTGGTATGTTATTTATCACTGGCTAAGAGGGCTCAGCCATCACAGACTCCTTCTTGGGGGACGAGGGGGACATGGGTGGGTGAGGAATCTGTTGTTGTAATCCAGGGTCTCATGTGTTGGCTTCACAGAGAGGGAAAAAATGAGGTGTGTAACAGGAAAAGAAGATGTGAGAGTGAATGCACACGAGCTCAAGAGAGCACTGCCATGGGAAGCATCTCACCTGACACACAGTGGTGACAAATTAGTGCCAGGTACACTCAGCAGTGGCAGGATGAGACTCTCACAGGTTTCTAAGAATAAGCTGTTGAAGAAGAATGAGGAGGGAAGGGCACATGGACTGTAAGGGCATTTCATGACATTTTTATGTCCTCCCAATTTTCAAGTGCCAGGACCCCCTGGACTGAAAATCTGATGTGCCTGAGGTGAGAAGGGAGAGAAGGACACAGTGATATCACACAGATGAAAACTGGCTCTAGCAGTGAGATGTTGACACCGACCTGCTTCCCAGAACTAGGATTAAAACTACTGGAGAGTTTCAAGCTCAGGCCAAGACACAACTTAGTGCTACAGGAAATTATTGCCATTCAGACCTCACTAATTGATTACGAAATAAAAAAGTAAAACAATTAAGGTATTAAATATTTCATTCAAAATGTGTAGTTTCTTTTAATTGTTAGGATTTCATTCCTAACAACTGTTGGGAAAACATGCCTTACTGCTAATCTCACCAGGAATATTAGAAATGTTATTTATGTCTTTTCCAGGACAAAACCAGTTAGTTGAGATGGAGTGGCTTATTGTTGGGATACAATTCTGCTTTCTGAAGGCAACACAGTGCAAGCAAGACACAAAACAAGAATGAAGAGAATGGCTAAAAATAAGAAATCTGTTCATAAAGCCTAAGAGGTGAAGAGGTTCCCAACAGCATTCCCTATGACACTCTACTCAGGATAACTCTGGGAATGGGTAATGAACATGAAATAATTCACCACAAGGGGGTTTTGCTCCTTCCTGTCCACTTGTCTGCTCAGTACCTGTGCCAAAGAACAGCCTCAAGAAGGGATATGGTGAGAAAGAGCCAAAGCCCCCCTGCTGCTTTCTCTGCCTAATTCCCATCACATCCTTTTTCCTAAATGAATTTCCAGTCCTAGTCTCTCTTGTTCACCAGATGCCACTTTCAGCAGGCATTTTCTGCTTTTTGAACCAACCCACTATTCATATTTAAACTCTTCCAATTTTTATCAATAATTCTATGTAACTGGCTGAGTTAAACTTTTATTGCTTTGAATACATTAAACTAGTAGAAGTCATTACCAAGCAGAGAGGGGAAAAGGGTTGCTCAAATTACAGCTCATTGCTGTATTCCCCCATTCCATACCTAACGACCTAGGTCAGCCTTGATCTTTTTACTGGCACTGAGAGCAGACAGGGAACATTGTTGTGAAATACAGCATTGCATCTCTTACCCTGAAAGCTGCACAAGAGGGACCTAAGGACCTACAACATCTGCAGGAGTTTCAGGGATAATATCACCCAGGATGAGACCCCCAGCAACATTCCCACTCTCCAGACAACTTGAAAAGAAACCAAGCTATTAATATTTTTTAAAGTTATCTAAGGTTTCTATGACACTAGATAAGGCAGAATAATGAAGATTATCAGAGTCCATGACTTGTGAATAAAACACATGAACAGGTACTTAATATTTTGAGGATGTGTTGTTCTCTTCTCAGAATATACTGGGGCCTCTTGTTCTCAACCTAAAATGATCCCATTTGTCCTGAACCTTTTCTACTTTCTTTCACTTCTTAAGCATGAATTCCAGTCCAGCTTTATTGCTCTCAATAGAAAGTCATCAGGACACACCTAGAATATAGACTAATTTTAGAATGTCCTTTGCCACAAATATGCAAGTACCCCAAACGATGAAATGCAAATCATTCTTCCAAAATAAGTACTGCTATCATTATTTACCAATGGAGAACGAGAGAAAGGAAGAACATGCATGGATTTTCATCTGGTATTTAATTATATAAATATCATTCATCTTTCAGCCTTACTTTTAAACCTGCCTGGACAAGATTCCAAGAAGGTGGTTCTCCTCCAAGTGTTAATGACATAGCAAACACCCACAGCAGGGTAAGAAATGTTCCTTGCTGGTTCTCTCTTCTGTAGCAATTATTTAAAGACATATGAGATGACAGGAGAAACAAAACTATAAATTGATCTCCTGACAGCCAGAAGAAACCAAACTTTACTTCAGAGAGTTGATTTTCTTGGTATGTTTCTGGCATTTGTCATTTCTGACCCACATTTGTCCCCTCCAAACCGAGCACCCTCTGCCCTGCAATGCCATGGACCTGTTGTTCCTCACACTCTACTCCAGCAGGCTTCAGCATTGACAGAGAAAAACCTTTCCAGAGCATCTCACTGACCATTGCTGCCCACACTCCATCTTCAGGATGAGGCTTATCACAGGTCAAATCAGTCCCCCTTGAAAACCACATTTAGGACCTTCTAAGGATTTTATAGCACTGCCCAAAACAATGATCAAATCTTTGTTCAGGTGCCTCATTTTGGTTAATAAAAGACTCAAAATCTCAAGTAATTCAACTCACTGCTGAAGTAGGATTTGCATGTTGAAAAAAAAAAGGGGCTGGTTTATTCGCCCACATCATGTACACACATTTCACAGAACACATGCTGAAGACATACAGTTATTATTTGAATAATGAGTGCATTTTAGTGAGGGGCTGATACAGCAGTCTTATCCTGATGAAGTGTGTCTGCACGTCATTCAGCATTTTTGGAACTGTAAAAAGCAGGAAATGCTGAATCCATTATAAATGTCTAAAGGTTTATTTAACAATGGGCTGATGCAACATCCTTTGAAAGGCCTTCCTCAGCAAAAGAGCTGATTTTGAACGGCAGCGATAAATAGGAACTGAATTGCACAGAGCCAGCATGGAAAGGTGAATTGAGAGGTTGTGTTTGACTACAAGTCTCAACACAATTCAAGAAGCTATTTCAGTACATAAATATTTAAAATGTATGAAAACCATGCAGCACTAAGTACACTAAAACAGACAAGAACAGAGAAACGGGACCCTCAGTATGACCCATACACTGAGGTCTGAAAACAGAAAACCAGGAGCTTGACACCCCAGTGATGCCATTTGTGCTCCTCTCCATGGCATGTAGCAGAGACTAAGGATCTTATCTGCCTCTCTTCCCACAAGGCAGCACAGTGAGCTTGGTGTTGTCTTATAAACCTGGCATCAGGACAGAAACCAAACATACATGAAACACCAGTGAGTTTAATTCAGATGTCCAGCAATACCACAGGGTAGTAAAAACACCATGCTGAGCACTTCAGAGATCATTCTGGTCAGCAAAAGCAGCACCATCTCTTCTTTATGCCCATTTCTGAAGGGCTGTTCCCCTATAACATCTGCAGAGAAGCACACAGGGAGAACTGAGCCTCACCAGATTTCCTAGTGAACTTTACTCTTCTTCAAAAAGTAGGACAATAATTGTAAAACAAAATATTGCTTGCCATTTAGAAACAGGCTAAGAAGCCAAGGATTAGTTGGTACATTTTCTTGGGAAAATTAATCCTCAATGCTATTGTGAAACAAAAGTAATAAAGCCAAAGAAAATCAGATATTCAATGAAAAGTGGTTTAGATCTACCCATCTCCCAGTTGGCTCAGGCAAAAAATAAGTATTTTTTTTTCTCTTGAAAGAAGAAGGCTGCCTGGATCAGAGTCACCAGTCTCTAGGGGTTCCACCATCTGTAACAAACTTGCTGTGCTTTTATCACTGAGAAGTCAGGCCTGGGAGCAACCTTTCAGCAAACACTTTCCTAAAGATGTACTCATGCATATATATTATTGTAGATACACACACACACTGGGAAATGGACATATGCTGACTTCTGCTTCTCTCCAATACAGTCTGGATTGTGGCTTTTCTCCTCCTGTTGCAGTAAAAAGAGAGCAATTTTTCAAGTTTATACCAAATGTCATTCTATTTCATTTCCAAATATAATCTCCCAGAGAGAAGGTTCGCTTGCCCTATTTCCAATCTCTAAAGTTAATACACAAATTTATATTCCTTTCTCCCACTCGCTCTCCTAAATTAAGAGGTGTAATTACTAGGAACGCTTGCTACAAACGAATGGAGTGCCAAGGGAGAAGGAGCTGTCAGGGCTGGACGTCTGCAGCAGCCACCCTCCTCTCTCCCCCATCCCTGGAGGATCCTGCTTATGAGGCAGTTTCTATCTTCCCCATTAGCAGGGGTAGCTCACACACAGGAGCAGATGACAACCTCTCCCTTTCCAGGCAGGACAATATTACAAAATGAACTCCAGCCTGTCAAGGAGCTTGCAAGGATGATTCCTCCCAAACCCTCTGCCCAGCCCTGCTGACCTCTCAGGCGATGCCAGGGTTCCCTAATGGCAGCAGAGAAATACAGATCTGTGATCTAAAAATTCAGTCCCAGTCTCATCACTCTCCCCCTTCCCCACATCCAGCACCCTCTCCAAAGGAAGATTGATTATTATAATCAGCCTTAGCTCTGACACAGCATTTGCATTTTCAAAGCACAGCATAGTCATTAACTAATTCATCTACCCCAAGGGAGCCCTAACGAGCATTCACCTCTCTCCCCTCTGATTCCCAATCCGCAGGCAGCCCACAGCTTTCCTTCCAACACCTCCCCCTCCACATTGTGCAGCACCAGCACAGCTTGGTGAAACTCCAGACACGCTCAGTGAGCCAAACCCAGCCCTGCTGCAGAGGAACAAGAGGACAAATGCACAGATACCCTATTTAAACCAGTCACCCTACGGTTTCTATGTGTAACCACAGTGATACAGGGTATGGCAGGAAACAGTTTGTTCTGCAAAATAAGGCCAGTGCCAGAGGAGTCCCAAAATGACCACATTCCTGTACAAGCAGCATCAACCATGAGCCTGAGCTGCCTGCCCAGCTGCCAGCAGGAGAAGGAGGAATCATCATCACATCACACCCTCCAAAGCCCCAGCTTCCTACTGCACTGCACAGCCCATCCAAGAAGCTCTTCCCCAAACACCTACAACACACTTTTGCTCCAAGACTCAGCCTCCTGCCCCTCTCAAGTCTCTTTTCACATCCCAGCACCACCAGATGCCCACACTCCCCACTCATCCACCTCATCTCGGCATCCTGCTCCAGCAATCTGGTCATGGAGGCATGCTGATGGAACTAGATGATCTTTAGGGTCCCTTCTAACTCAAACCATTCTGTGATTTTTTTTCACAGGTGGTGAATATGTGATGGATATAGAAAACCATACAGCTGCTCTTGTGGGAGCCTATCCTGTTTTAGGAGAGATGCTCTGCTGATGCTGAAGCACATCTGAAGGAACTGCCCTGGGCCCAGCACACACCCCATGTCAGCAGTCATCACATGGGTACCAATTTAGGACACTTTCTAGTTTTGTCATCTTCATCTTTGTCCCCCACTATATGCTGTATTTATTGTTTTTTGGTAGTATGGAATGAGTACAGGATGTGAGTCTGGAAACTAGCACTACCAGACATTTCACATGGATGGAAGCTGGCTCAGAGCTCAAAATTAACAAACCTGGAAAGTTCACAGGGAAGAAGAGCAAACATCTTGTTCAAGAAACACACTGAGCAAGAGAACTTGAAGATGTTAATTTAAACCCATGAGTTTATTCAAGTATAATTACACATTTCAACCCTCCCTCTGAGAAAGGAGCAGACAAGGAATTTCTTCCTCTCAGCCTGTCCTGCCCACGCTCCCAGCACTGCTGGGACCCCACTGCCACTGCTTGACAGCAAAACACCTTGACAGCTCCACATCCAAAACCCGTTTGCTCTAACAGCTCATTCTGAAGAAGGATCACCTAATTTCCATGTTCATTCAGCTCAGAGCTCTCTGCTGTTATCAGCCTCGCTCCACCACTTTCACCAGCGTGTAGATGACTGTTTCCTTTAATTACTACCGAAAGCTCCTCCCAGCCAGGGAGAACAAAACAGCTTGTGTCCACCGAGGGAAGGGAACTCTGGAGTAATTAGCCTTAACTGGCTGACATCTCCTACCCATTACTCCTGGTTAGAACAGCAAAACACAGAATAAGAGCCTGTTTAGGGAACCTGTCAAGGTGCCAGGCTGAATGTGCCACATGCCTGCCCAGTGCGGCCGCGGCGCTGGCGCAATGGAGTTGTCTGCTCTCGAGAAAAGCATCACACAGATCATTTCTTTCACGCAGCAATTGGCATTTTTGCTAGAATCAAGTCTTCCAGCAGCTATAATTTACAGGCAAAGCAACAAATAAATCTGCAAAGATGTCATACCTCCTCCGTACAGAGTTTGAATACAGTTTGTTTCCTGAAAATATAGCCCCGAGGAGTTTCCAGAGCATTCAGTCAACAATTCTCATCAAAAGGGAGCTTGTAATCCCACCTCTCACTCCCCTGAACAGTTTTCTCGTTGAAAAATCATCACATAATAAACAGTCAGAGAAGGATCTATGCAGTTACCAAGCACCTAGGAAGATCAAAGGGGAAAGAGGAATCCAACATCCATTTTTGTTCCTTTGTTTTCCAACATAAATACAGTGGAATCAATCCTGCTTAATACTGTAAGAGAGCAAAGGAGCCTTCACTGAGTTCTTGAACTTAATCTTCTTTCACTGACTCACATGGAACAACACACAGCCTGTGCTTTTAGGAACAGCTCTCTTGCTCCCACTGCAGCTCCAGCCCAAGTTTGCAGCTCCTGTTTTCTGGCACTCTCGGCAGGGCCAGCAGAGCTTCCTGCTCAAGGGGCTCTCTGAACTCCCAGAGTTGAGAAACAGGAGGATGGGGCAAGGGATCCAGCTAGGGGAAAGCAGCAGCTCTCCTGACAGAGCCTCCCAGCTGCTTTCAAGGAAGCTGCAGTGCCTTGAAGCAGTCTTGTTCCCCAAACCTGCTAAGAAGAGCAGGTTTAATGTTTTCTAGCTAAATAGCCCATTCTGAGATCCAACCCTGAAAAAAAAGCAGTGGGCTTTTAATGTATAAAAAGTGAGAAATCTCTCTCCTGGTGCCAAAACACAAAGGTCACAGGGCCCTGCCAAGACGGCTGTGCCCATTTCAGCCCCTCGGGATGACGCCTGCAGTGCCCTTCAGTTGCCAGCAGCAGTCACAGAACGAAAGGCAAACTGCAAATCCCTCTCAAACACTGTCTGTTCAGTTCTGGTGCCAAAGCACAAACCTGGCATTTTTAACCTTTGCTGAACATGTTCTTGCTGCCACCAACAATAAACTCTGAGGTCCAGCTCGGAGGGAAGGTGTACTGGATGTGCAACGATGACATTAGCACTGAACACAGCATCAACAGGACAGGGTCTGGCAGGAGCTGGATTTTATACAGCCAGTCTTTAGAGGTTAATGAAATATTCATAAATAAGTTAAAATTCTCCTGACAAGCCAGATCCTGTAATACAACAAAGAGTTGTCAGCCTCAATTAAGCGATTCCAAAGAGGCAGGGCTCTGCCATTCATTATTTACCAAGAGGTCATAGGAAAAATTCTGCTCTATGATCTTGTCTCTGTGGATAAATTGGGTTTTACAGCTCCTGCTGGAGGACTGTGCTGCCCTGACAGACCCCAGCCTGCCACAGCTACTACTTACCCCCAGCATCCACCAGCCAAAGGCAAGAAACACTGGGAACAAGCTCTTCTAAGGACATTGAGACACAAAGACTGAAAGTAAATGATGTAGGAAGCTGATTATGCTGTCAGTGTAAGCAGTAAGTCTTGAAAACAAACTTTTTTTAAGCCTTTATCTCCCTGTATACACAAAGCCAGCCCCAGGCAAGAAGAAAAGTATCCAGCAACCTCTGATCTGCAGGCACATCCTCTGAACATGCCCTCCCCATGCCCCCCACCCCGATCTGGAGAGCTTCACATCCCTCTGCATGTTCAGGACAAGCTGTGCTTACAGACCTGCGTTTCTTGCATCAGACCTCTCAGGATGGTCCTCTTCTGATGCAGGCACAACTTCCCAGGACTGTGAAAGCAGGAGGAAACTGATCTCCATCCTTGTCACAAGGAAGCTGGAAATTAATTACAACTTTGTCCCATCCCAACATGACTGTTCAACAGCCCCAAGTCTTCCTTTCCCTCTTTGGACATTCACTGGAAGTTCATGTTCCTTCTACAGCTTCTGCAAGCTGCCTTTTAGGGCAGCAGAATGAAGGAGCAGAAATGACAGAACCCTAGAGGTATCCTGGGCCTCTCACCGGGTTCTCTGAAAGTGCTGAACATAATGTAGTGCCCCTGCATTCTCCCGGAAATTTTAGCTCTACTAAACTGAACCACCTGAGTCTGAGGTAGCCCATAAACTTCTTACAGGCTCTGTAAAGATGAATGAAACCTGAAAAAGCACAATACTTGCATGTCTATTAAACAGGCATTTTGTGTCTCAGGGCTGTGCCTACTACAATAAAGCCTCTGATAATATTCTGATCTTGTTCTCAGTTAACCAAGGAACTCAGCGTAACTCAGATTTCACAGTGACAACAGTGACACTGACAAGGACCACTCCAGCTGTAGCATCTTCTAAACAGGAAAATTATTCACTTTTCTCCTCTGCTCAAGAACTGAAGAGAAAAAACCCTTTGCCCTTCTCCCTTCCCAGTCCTTGTTCCTGTTATAATCGTGCCTGTTGGTACAGCTCAGGTTTTAGGGGTACACCTATACCATGGAGGCCACCCCAAATGATGGGCTGGGAATGAGGTGAATGTCTGTGAGTCCCATCTGAGCAGGAACTGCTCTCCAGGTCTGGGTCAGACCATTTTCCCCCAATCCAGCAGCACCTGTCCCACAGGGAGCCAAAAGGAGGAGCAGCAGGAAGGCAGCTCTCCACTGCAGGCAGCAACATTTCTTCCTCCTGACAGCCCTAACCCCATGTCAGCTCTTATTGCCTTGGAAGAGCACATGAAACCTGCTGAAACCAAACGGTGCTGCCGTGTTCCATAAAACTTCCACGTTAATGGATCCAACAGCAGGTTCATTTGTGTAATGGGACTTTTAAACAGACCGTTTATTTCTTTTTAATTTGAAGGGAATGTACTATTTGATCCCATGTGCCCGGCTAGATTTTTAAAACAGAGATAAACCACAAGAATTGACTCACTATGTCTCCTCTCCTCACCTAATTAAAATAGCATTGAGGTACTAATGTGCAGAGGTGTAATGTGCTGATCACCTCTCCAGTCTACAGGCAGTTTGTCAGCACTCATCCACCAGGATCCCAAAGCTTCCTCCACACTCTCTGCTTTGCCCACAGTCATGTCCAACAGCTGCTTCTGATGGTGCCACGGTTTTGTGTGTTTGAACATGAATTTTCCAAGAGGGAACGTGCAGCAGGTGCAACACACCAACCAAGGCTGTTCATCATTCTCTAGGCTAAGAGAGAAAGAAGAAAATAACCTTGTCTCTGTTCCTCAGAGCTCACTATATTCCTACCCCGTGGGGAATAGCAGGGACCAGTTTTAATGTACTTGTTTACAACAGGCACTGGGAGCTCTCCACCAGGGAAAGGGAAAGAAGTGTACTCCCATCCCTCTGTTCTAGGGTTCACTCTACTTTTGTACTCCCATCCCTCTGTTCTAGGGTTCACTCTACTTTTGTACTCCCATCCCTCTGTTCTAGGGTTCACTCCACCTTCCGAACCCAAAACTCCACAGTTAAAACAGGGGGGATATTCAAAATAGGGTATCAATGACTCCTGCACACTCACCCCCCTCTTCTAATAACTCACAATTCAGAATTCATAGGATCACACGATGAAGTGAAGGATAATATAAACACTGTGAAGTATATACAGAGCAAACAAGCAACAAAGGGCTCTGCTGAAGTAAAACTACCTAATAGAGAAAAAGGTGTCTCAGACACATTCAAAACAAAATTCACTGAAGACCTTGAGTCTAAAAATATAAATGCACAAACACAATTACTGATAGCACAGAGCAAGGAGGCTTTATCACAGAGGAGCATAAACTCATCAGAAGGAGGAAGCTCGGTGAAAACTAAAGGAACAGCACAGAATTGAAATGTCATAATGCAAGTCCCAAAACAGCTGCAACCTCCCCTACAAACAGAGCCTTCCTCTGTCAGAAACTCGAGAGGAGGACGGAGTGGGGTGGATAAACTGATCCCAGGATGAACATCAGTGCCATGTGGCACTGGAAATGGGTGATATCCTGCATACAGCTCAGCTCTTCCAGCACAGAATGGAAGAGGTACCTGCCTGTAGTCCATGATCCCATGGAAGATACTTTTGTACAAGCCACTGCTGGAATATCACCTGGAATGATGTGACCACTCTGGTTACTCATCTTCAAAGGAGACACAGGAAAAGAGGAAGAGATTTAAAGAAAGCTGCAAGATTCATGAGGAGACTGAAGAGCCTGTTTTAAGAGAAGACTGCAACAGCTTGATTTGTTTAACCTAGACAAATGAAAGGCTGGGAGAGAACAATTGTTCTCTATAAATATGTCACGGCATAAATATGAAGGAGGAAGAACAGTCACTGTAGTTTAAGGAGAATATTAGCACAAGAAAAAAATGGATATTAACTGCACATATATTTTCAGTTGGAACTGGGAAGATTTCAGCTATCAGAGCAGTCTTTCCATGACAGTAATGGTACAAACAACCAAAGCAGTTTCAAGACAAGCTTGATAAATTTATGAACTGAGATATATGCTGCATTTGCCTCAGTTACTGAAGGACTGGACTTTATAATCTAAAAGTCCTCTCCCAGTCTTCTGTTACTGTATCATTTCATTCTGGATTAGCTTCTTTTGCTGTCTCTTTATAACCAGATTCATGTTTTTCAATCTGATTTGAGAAGTGGATATTTCTCTAAGATTGCCTCACTAAAACTATTCACCCTGCTGCTCAGCTGAGTGCCACGCTGCTCATCTGTCTTGGCTTTGCTGGCCTCACATAAGGTGTTAGGATAAAATCTGTCACATGGGAAGGAGATTTGCTGTCACCTGCTAAATCAATTCAGAAATTATGTAATGCACTTCTGATAGATAGCGTCTTCCTGCATCAGTCAGTCATCTCCTGCCTCTCCCAACCTGTTGGTTCTGTATATGTTCCAGCAAAACTTTATTTTTATTTATAATTACTGTGGTTCAGCCCTCTAATCCCACATTTAACTGCCTTCCTATGGCAGATAATACAGAGAATTTACATTTCCACTAATGAACACCACTTTTGCTCCTATGCTTGGTCTGTTGTATTTCTTGCTTTATGCTCAGTAACTCTTAAACAAGAATTAAATGAGCTCTATTGGCCAGTTATCCAGGTCAAGTCTTTCTATACTACAGTTCACTTTTTTCCCCTATTATCATTGTTATTACCTGTACATTAAAAATATAGGTAATAACTTTTCCATGCTGCCTTCCAGTTAACAGCTCCTTCCCACCTACATCAAGCTCAGTGTACTCTGAGTTTATTTCCTTCATGCACTCTCCTTTCTGTCTCCATTTCTACTCCTGATAACCATCAGTGTAGGCAGTCACTGACATTTAAGTTAATCCTAAACATTATGATTTCATCAGGATGAACACATGACTGGTTCTTTAACTATTGCTGACCTGCTGCTCTTTAATAAAGGTCTTCTATTCTCTGCAAAGGGTGAACCAACACTTTTCCTCAAGGCAAGGGACATTCATTATATTAATTTTAAGTTGTCTTTATTCCTCCTGTAAGGACACTCAATTTATGCCATTCATTTGGTGACAGCTCCATTCTTGGACTTCAAATCTTCTTTACCTCCCACCCTGATAAGCAATTCTTCTGCTTCTTATATCCATCCTTTTTAATCTGCTGGAGGGTGAAATATAATTTGTTCCAAAGAGCAGTCTATAGATTTCAGAGCCCACATGGGCCAAGCTGTCTTTTGAAGATGAAAGCCAAAAGCTACCCAGAGCACCTCAGGGTAATGAAAATACAGGTGATGCTTTTTTAATACCAAGCTGCCTTCCCTCAGGGATTAATGATGGAGAACAAAAAATCTTGACATGAATGCCCCCTGCTACAGAACCAGACTGGAAGAAAGCATAAGATCAGAGATCAGAGGTGTTGCTTGGATGGCAAGCTCGAGCCAAACAATCTCCCCATGTCTATAAAGAGATATGAAAAAGGCCAACGAAAATTACAAAAACGAACACATCTTCTGCTTCCCTCCCTCAGGGAGGGAAAGAAAAATAATATAACAAACAAGAAAGCATTTTCCACCAATAATATTTTCGTGTGAGTGAAGTTCTCTCTCAGCTTTAGGCCAGTAGAGTGCTAAACTAACCTACCATAAGAAATAAGGCCCTGGGACCACAGATCAGGGAGCTGTGTGAACTCTGAGCAACATCCTGGCACACCCTCGAAATAAAGACACTGTAGCACCAGCCCCAATAAAGAAAACTTCCAGTGCTGATAAAATTGTCAGAAAAGCACACATTCGTACCAAAAAAAAGTGCAAACAACAGACATTGAGCAAATAAACAAAGAGAAACCCCAGAAGTCTGTGGTGCAGCTCAGTGACCTGAGCCCTATCAAGAGTGGTAACTCTTATGCATCTTATGGGCAGGCACTGTTCCCTTACAGTATGAACACACTTAAACTGTGAATAAAGAAAAATAAATAAGGGAAGGGTTAGAGGGAGAGGAAAATCAAAGTTTCATTGTTAATTACACAGCACAATGATAAGGGTAATTTTTCTTAAATCAAAAAATAAATTCTAGGTTCAAGTTCCCTGAAGGATATAAAATATTAGAGGGGTTTTTATGGTTGTAATCACAAACTCATTTCTCCAGCCACTACTGGCCGTGTCTAATTAGGGCAAAGTATGTTAATGATAGAGAGGCACAGCCCAGAGATGTCTTCAGTTGCAATATTAATTGCATTTAGGGAAAGAGGCATGAATTGTGCTTATACAAGCTAATTAGTATGGGTTTGCTAATTAATACTGGAAAGTCAAACTGCCTTTGTCTTGTCAACTGCAATTAACTGAAGACATTTAAATTTCTTTTTCTTTGTTCCTCCAGTAGCACACTCACTTTTAGCTGACAAGCAATGAAACCCTGAACTGGAGCATTCCATGGCAGTGAGAACAGCCAGTCCATTCCAGCACCATCCCAATTTCCTGCAGCAGGACCTTGTGCTCTGGCCTGGCACAGTGTTCCCCATCAGACACACCACCCTTCATCTGGCACTATCTGTCCCTGGGACACAACTCCCTGAGCTTGTGTCCTTGGAGGAGAGGGCCCTGAGTGTGCAGAAACTGTTGTATTGAGGCCACGATCCCATCAGTATTTTACTTTTAAATAGCTCTACATAAAGAATCAATCATTTACCAGGGCACCTAAAATGCTCCCACTGATAGAAGGAAGCCCATGGGACTCCTCAGGGAGGTGCCATCAGTCATTTCTCCAGCCCCACAGCCCATCTCTTCATTTCCAGCGCCCTGGGGAGGGTGGCAAAGCCAGCAGTGCTCTTCAGGGTGGCAGCAGAGATGTCACCTGCACTGAGGTTTATCCCAGAAGCAGCCCAAAGACCCTTCAGACTGAACAAGAGCACCTGACAGGTGTTTGCTCCATTTCACTCAGAAGCATGGCCTGTTTGCAGAAGAGCTGATGAAAAGCAATGTCCACATCTGTCAGCACCCAGAGCAGGATGAGCCCTTCAGCACTCCCAGCTCAGCATCAAATTGAGACTGGGTGAAAGGGATGAAAAGGAAGGTGAGATGCCAGGAATCTAAACCAGGCAAATAATCTTGCTGAAGTGTCAAATACAAAGGAGTCTGAAAATCAGGCCATCCAGGTGAGACACTGATCTGGAGAGGGGGGACAGAAACACATAAAGAGCATTTTGTTGGATGGCAGGGAGAAAAGTGGGGCTGATGGTTTATCCACTGGAACCCTTGGGCAGGCAGCTACAGAACAGCCCCATCCAAAGGGGACAGACCTCTGTCACCACCAACACTGTAGAAGACACCAAGTGACACAACTTTCCCTACCAGGGAGATTTCAACTGGGGATGCAGAAGAACCATCTACCATCAGTGAAAAGAGGGAGCTATACTGTCAGGTCTTCCCTGAAAAGGGAAAAGGAGGTGGAAAACTCTCTTTTCCTCTGTATGAAGCAGTTTTCCTGTATTTACTGAATAAAATTCAAGCTGCTGAATAAAGCCCACAGCTTACAATCTGCAGTGCATTGCCTAAAGCACCACAGAATACAGTCTGTTCATGGGAGGTTGATGTGAGAGTTACTGGAAGATCACAAGACCTGCAGTTTTCCACTGAGAAACCCTTGGGAATAGGCACTGAACACTGACTGCTGCTTTATCCTCTGCTGATGGATGATGCACAACACCAATTAATGCTTTAACACTGGAAGTTCCAGTTTCTCCAGCTCTCTGCTAGCCCACTTAATACAACCAATTTTTCAAGGCAAACAAATAACTCAAAATCCAGGCTTAATGAGGCCAAAAGAGAAACTTTGAAATGTTTAAAAAAAACTCCAAAACATCAAAACATTTAAAAAATAACATCAAGTTTATCCTCTGATATGTCCAGAGAGCACAATGCAAAATTGATTGTATGGAATTTGAAACTGTAACAAGGCAGCATGCAATGAGATCGGATGGTAAACAGAATTAATTCAGTTTTCTTTGGAAGTATCAGCTGTGGCCTGTGTCACCACAGAAAGCAGCTGGGCATACAAAAATGTTTGCCCACAACGTGAGACCACCCCAGAACCGGAATCAATTAACGCTCTCATTATGGAAAACCTGATGCTGAAACAGCAAGAGGCACAAATTAAAAAAAAAAGCTAACAGAGGTATGGCAACCCATTAATAGCACAGCAGGGGCACGTCATCCTGCCCTTCAGTACCCTACCAGAGTTCAGCACAAGTCTAAAAAGACCCATGTTGGCACTGTAGTTTATGATTTGGATTTTAGAACAGATGTCTGTTTAGCACCTACTTACTAGCCAGTGATGCAGGCCTAATTTTTCATTAGCAATAAACTTAATCACATCTACAGAATGAGTCTCTGCATCTTGGATACTGCTCAGGTTTTCCTTGTGACTAGAAAAAGTTTCAGTAATCCCACAATTCATCCATTAGCAAAAACATCAGTTCACAAAAATGGCTTAGCACTGACACCTCATTTATTTCTGAGCATAATCATATTCAAGTCATGAAGCTGCACATAAACCTCCGTACTACCTGGTTTTGTGTCCTTTATTATTTTTGGTCCTTGAGGGAAGTGCCAATAAAATAGACAAACCCAGCAGAACATTAACAGATACTGTAAAAAATAGTTTGTGGTAATTCTGCCGCATCTCATCTGCTTGTCCTTTGCACACTTGAGACTGAATCAAAAGCCTCCAAAGAAAGGAGTTAATTCAGTATGAAATTAAATGCTTCTTTCTGATCTAGAACTGCTAAAGGGAAAGGAGATTGCCAAAAAAAAGGCAGACAGACCACTAGATCTCATCCAACACTCGTTCCAGGTGAGTATGGAGACAGGTAGTGCCAAGACTGGCAGCAGCAACACAAACTTTTACAACATTTGCTGTTCATTTCTGAATATTTGGAACTGATCCACTGTTTAAATGAACTGAACTTTGCATATTACTTCTCTGTAGAACAATTAGAAAAAAGAAAAAGCAAAAATTGAACACTTACCATCTCTGCTCTTTGCTTGTGGTTTCCCACTTCTTCCAGAACCTGAGACAGCTGAGCCTTCAAGACACAGAAAAAAAAAGAAAAAAAGAAAATTAAGTCTAGGATGTAATTCTGGAAGTTGAATAAGTCTGTACATTATCATCCTCCCCTTGCCTCCCAAAAAAATAAAAATCACCAAGGGCACTATGATTTTCATGGCACTGAAAAGGAATTTAAAATGTTTGGTCTTGTTCTGTTGTGTCAGCATCCCATTCCATGACACAATCCTCTCCTAAAGAGCCTGAAGTCTATGTACATAAGATAAAACAGGTTTATTGCAGAAAAGAATTCTACTAGATTGGCCAGCCCAAATTTCAAACCCATGGTCCAGACAGACAGTGCCTCCACTCCATTTCTTTGGAAGCTGCAGAGTGTTCTAAAACTCACCAAGTTTTGTCAAGCTTAACTTTAGAGGAAGAAGGGGTTTATATCTCCATAGGTCCTGAAAGGAATGTGTGTTACAAGGGAATTTCACAGAAAATGTTCTGTTGAAGTTCTGGGATCCAGGGTTGGATTTGGAAGCCTTCCAAATTGCTGTGGTAAAATACCAAGAAAATCTGCTCTGTAACATAAACCTCCTGAATTTCCATGAGGAAAGATCCCAATGCAACCATTTTTCTTTTTTAAAGGGAAATTTGAAACATAAATAATCTCAAAGCAGAGCAGAAATACCTTCTGTTATCCCAGCATAATCTGGGGGGAAAACAGGAACTTGACTCAGCAAAGGATCTCTCACAGAGTTTTGTTTATGAAAAAGGATTTTAAACGAAATGGGTATTTAGGAGACGGTTAAGAGAAGCCACATTAGATACATGAGTATTATTGCTTCCCACATCCCTTATTTTCCAACACTCTGCTAGGCTGCAATCAGCCTTTCTTTGCTTAGCAGAAAGCCCAAAAAATAGTCACTGATGACAGAGGAGCTAATTTAAACAATGTAAACAAATAAAAGAAATAAAACCAACTTTCCTACAAACTGATTCATGTAATTTCAAGCAAATATTCATTAAAACCCTTCAGAGTGCCTCAACCTCTCACCACATATGAAATGGGTCTTTTGAGTACCACATCCAAACCAGAGACAAACAGCAAGCAGTTTATTACAACGAAAAGCAAAACATTCAGCTTTGAAGGCTAACTGCACTGAAATGCAAGCAAACAAAAAAATTACAGTCCTAGGGTTCAGCACAGCAGAAGTTCCATTTTGCAAACAAACAACCAAACAGTTCAACATTTCCCTGGCCCCAGAGCTCAGCGGAAACTGAAAAAGTTTCAGCTTCTTGCTGTGCAGGTCCTGGGATGATGTGACATTATTTAAGGAACAGGCAATGAAATAAGATGAAAAGGGTTTTAATACAAGCCTGGGACCTGGCACAGGAGAATGAAACACTCTCATTAAACACCGTGGGAGATGCCAGCCCCAACCCAAACCAGAGTGCCTGGACAAGCAAGTGAAAAGCAAAAATGAAATGATCACCAAGTTCGATGTAGAAACATCAGGGAACTATAAATTTGCAGACATCCAGGAAAGACTTTTTTCCCCATTGCTGCTGAATCAGGTAGAATGTCAGCAGCAGGCTGGAGCCAGGAGCCACTTGGAGAAGAATTAGAAAACATGCTCTCAGAGAGATTATTTAGGAGAGGTGCTGGCATAAACTTTGCAAAACAGCCCAAGACTAACTGAACATTTTTGACTAAAAACTACTCCAATGTTTCTGAATATTTATCAGCCTTATCTATATGAAGATGACCTTCAGATGGGAACCACTAGCCTATTCTAAACGAGATACAATAATTACTTAATTAAGAATTACATTAAAAATCACTTTCTTACAGTAGCTACCATTCCTGAATTTGAGGATCAAGCCTCTGTTCACCCTCCTGTTCACACAGACTCCTATGGAATCACAGAGTAACTCACACTGGAAGAGTGTGAATCCCCTCAAGGCTTAATCCCCTGTGATTTTGGTGGGCACCTGGCACCCAGCCACACCGTGCCAAGCTTTGGTCACCTTCATAGAGTAAATATTTTTTTTTTAATAAACCAAGGCAACAGTACCCTAGGAACCTGTTTAACTAGATAGGTATAAGACCATTTTAAAGTACAATGCCTCCATAAAAGTCAGAAAAAAATGATAGCAAAGACTCCAACACATTTTACTTCAGGAAGAGGTTGGAAAAACCTTTTAGGCAAGAGAGATATAATACAAAGGGATGGGAGAAATTGAAAATACAAGCAGGAAATATGCCATAATTTATCTTATATATAATACAGCTTGGGGAAAATAACCATTTCAATAGGTGCTCTGCCAGCAGAGACTCAGAGACAAACCTGGACAGCAAGTCCAAGCCAGCAGCATAACAACAGCAAATCAATATGATTTGGAGAAGCAATCAGATAAGAGCTAAATCACAAAGTAGGTTTTCTTCATTGCATTCATTTCTAGGCAGCTCATCTCAAAGGGAAAGAATCAGTAACGAGTGGGAATTCAGAGAGCAGCTACTAAACTTACTAGACTGCTGGAAGAAATGATTTATGAAGATTAAAAGATTTTTAAACATACGGTTTGACTACAACTCTCACAGAAGAGCAAAAGGGACATATTTAATGCATTGAGAGTTGTTACAATGACAAAGCTGGAGACAAGGAGGCTTCCCCAGCACAGCTGATGCTCTTGGATGCACTCTCAGTCCAGAGTGGGGACCCTCCAGCTCCCGCTCTGTGCCACGTCCTCAGACAAGCGGGGAAGCACAAGGCAAAGCCCAAACTTTCAGTGGGGTCCCCAGTGTCTGCACTTGCCAGGCCATGATACAGATGATCTGGATGCTTCCTCACGTCCAGTTTGTAAACATCAGCCCTATCCCAGACTTTTCATTAGCTTAAATCAAATATTGAACCTTGCTCAGCTGTTAGAGGCCAGCTGCTTGCAAAGTGATTCACTGCCATATTCCTTGTAGGCCACAAGAAAATACAACCTAATCACCAGCAGCATGACAGATGCACACATTTTTAATTATGAGGGAGAAATTAGGCTCTGAACTTATCCCCACATCTCACTTAACCAGAGTGCTGGGGAGGAGCTGCCAGCCCCCACATGGAAGGAAGGAGCTGTAGACAGCCCTGGACCAGCACCTGGCAGCCTTGCTGAGCCCCTGCTCCCAGCCCCCCAAGCATTTGCTGGGAAAGACCTGAAAAAAACAGTGTTATGTGGTTTCTTGGAATTTATCTTTCCAGGAATGAGCTGTTGGGTTTCTCAGTTCAGCCATCTCTGGCCACTTCCAGACAAGGAAAGCATGAGGACCTGAGCCATTCAGGGTGGGTAGACAGGCACAGGGGGTCCAGTAGACACTCCAGTAGACAATTTTCCAGTCCCAGCTCAGAATTCTGCACTGGGAAAAGCCAAGTCCTAGCTATGGTGTGTGGAGTGACAGGATATGGGGGAGTGGCTTCAGGCAGAAAAAGAGTAGGCTTAGATTAGACATTAGGAAAACAATCTTAACTGTGAGGGTGGTGAGGCCCTGGCACAGGTTGCCCAGAGAAGCTGTGGCTGCCCCATCCCTGCAACTGCTCAAGGCCAGGTTGAGTGGATCTCTGAGCAACCTGGTCTGGTGGAAGGTGTTTCTGCCCACAGAAAGATGATCTTTAAGGTCCCTTCCAACCCAAACCATTCCATGATCCTCTATGTAGCTCAGCTCTATGTTATGGGCTTTTCAATTGATCACATCCACCTTGGTATCTCAGGAATCCCTCAGTAGGATAGACTTCTGTGCTGAATTTTCAGGTTATGCATAAAAGTTAATTTAAAGCTCCAAGGAAATTCTCTTTACTTAACACACATGGTAAATTCCCACAGATCACTGAGCTCAAGCATTAAGGAACCTGATAAGCAAACAGACATTATGAATCAGATACACAAATACAGTGCAATTCACTCATTGAAGGCAGCACAACCAGGTAAAGAAAAATCAAGTAGCAAAGCAGGGAAAAAAATCCTCTCAAGTACTCAGTCAATGACTTTAATCTTTCAAAAAAAGAGTTTGTCAATTCAAAATATTCATCTTACATGACAACATAGTCTAATCTACTGTCAATGGATTGTCATCCTCAAAAGAGAGTGGCAGGAAGGGAAGAACCTGTGTTCCAGCCTCACTGGGAACCTGCAGCTCGGGCTGAAAGAGGAGCAGGAACGGTTTCCAAGGAGAGGAACCCGATTCAGCTCCAAGGAGACATTTCTGAATTGTTTCACTTGCTTCCCTGCATCAACAATTTGTCTTCTGTACCTTCCAACAGTCAGCCTTCGCTGACAGTGCTGGAGGAGGCTGGTCAGGGAAGGTCTAATGAATGAAACTAAAGCAATGTGGTGGTGCCAGTGCAGCTGTTAAAGCCACTGCATCCAGAGCCCCCCGCTCCCCTCCAGGGCTGATGGTGAGCTGAGTGCTCAGACCGATGGGCAAGCAGCTCCAATGTGAACCCATTTGTAGGGAAAAATTAACTACTCAATCTCTAATGAACAGTCTTTCTCTACACAACAATACCCTCTGCTCTACAAGCAATTAGCAAATCGAAGCACTCTCTTTGTGGACCTGCATTAATTTACTCCTCGAAGTGGCACATTAAATAGCTCACAGGTACAGCACAGCACAGCAGTGGCAACAGCCAACACCATAAAATAAAAGCTTGCTTCAAAGAGTTCTGGAAGCAAAATTATGCGTGCTGCATACAGGGAATAAATCAAAACAACCTTCATTTGGAAACATCATTTTAGTCTTATGCTTCCATCAAAAAACATGATTATCGTAACAGTCACATTAATACAACACTGGTACTTTACAAGGGAGAGAAACAAGTAGCACATTCACTACCTCCAATTAAAAAGAGCGATTTTTAGTCTTTCTCATCAGGGTGAACTACCTGAGAATATACACAGCTGCCTTCTCTGGGGTTGTGCTTTCACAGCTGTAAATCCCAAGTGTGAGTCCCCAGAAGGAAGGCCACTTGTTGGAAGGGCAGCTCCTCTGCAGGGGAGGGGAGGAGGAGGAGGTTTTGCCTGGCAGAGCTGGAACACAGCTGCAAAAAATGGCATTTTTACAGCTCTCTGAAGCCGAAGATACCCTTAGAAGTATTTTATATGCAACAGTTGTATGCAAATTCAAGTCAAGTGTGATAATTGGCAAATTTAGGTATAATGCTAATTAATAGCTATTTCAAATTAATTAACTTCTAAGATAAATTCTTGCTTCTCCTCTTTGAGAAAGTTAACACACAATTTAAATTTACAAGGATATATCTGCTACCGATCACAGAAATAGGAAATCTTGTATGTTCTAACATGCCAAATCACTTCAGTTTCCTTGTGCTGGCTGCCCCTCATTCCCTGGGTAATTTCACAGTTACTTATTTCCCTGATCACTTACAAAAGAAGACAGAAGATGAAGCCTCTTGGCTCAAGCTGGATGGCCTTAGTGTGTGGCTAAAGTGTGATGTGACCTCTCCAGGGTCCAGGCCAGCACATCTTATCTGGTGCCATAGGCTGGGGAAGAAGGGGGAAAAACAGGACAGTATCACCTCTTTCCATCAGATTCAGGAGACACAAGGAAAACAGGGTGCATGGAAGCTCCAGCTGAAATACAGAAGGAAACCTGAAAACATGGCAGCACTCCCAGGATAATTCTCATAAGGAAAGCACTGACTGCAACAATTAGAATTCAATCCAATGTAAAAGCATAAGCACCATGCTGATGAGCTACATGGAACAACACAGGAATAGGATGAGAACAATTTGAAGAGAACTTTGCAGTCACTAATTACCTCACGCACAAAGAATAAGGCTCTGCCTTGTGGGGAAAAACAGAAGGAAAACTTTCATTTCACAAAAGCCACAGACAGATTATTTCTGGGGGTGGCAGAGACTGAGCAGAAGTAACTCCTCAGCCACTTGCAGTCAGACTTCACTTTATTTGCATATTGTGATCCTGCATATTAAAATACTGTGAGAACTGAAATTAAATTTTCATTAGTGTTCAATCTGGAACCTCACCCGTGGGATTCAGCTTTCAACAGTTCATGCATGCATTTCCCTGTTTACTGTAAAGTTAGATATCCATTTATCCCATGCTAGCCAATACCTGTGGCCTCCAAGCCATTACACACCACTATTGCCCAAGGGCAGCAGTACAGGATTGTTTCTGCCTCTCTGAACTGCTTCCAGAATTACTCTGAATTAAATGGTCATTTCTTATTTAACATATTTTGATGCTTTGCAGTTGAAATTGCCAATCTGTCACAGAACTGCATCAGTTGAGATCACAATCAGGAAGACAGTTTAGTATCAGCCATTGCTAAATAATTTCCTTGTGCTTTACAGGCTCCTTTTTGCTGTTCTCAAGAAAATTCTCCTGGTTAGAAAATCAAATACATATCCTTTATAAAGTGGGGAAGAACAGCTACACATACACTCTGCTGCTGTCTCAAAAGCATCCAGAACACCACGTTATCCCACAGGAGTTGGATTGGAGGTGGCAGGGGGCTCAGTCTGAAGCAAAAGTGAAGAATAAAATTCCCCAACAACTTCTGAATGTGTTTCAGAAATTTAAATTCAGTGAAACCACACTCTGACTTGCAGAAAAGCTGCAAGAGGCAAAGCAGAGACCATTACTTACTGACATAATTTATGAGGATAGGCTTACAGCTCAATGAAAAGCATGTGTCTCAGACCACAGCTTATGTGGTTTTCCATGTAATTCAGTTCTTAATATTACCCTAAGCAAGGACAGGAAGGACAGGAAATCAGAATGCCTGTAAGCCAGATGTCCCACATCTCCAGGGACTCATGCTCCTGGGCATCACAGCAAACCACAACACCCAGGGACTGAAGGCCACTTCTTTGTCCAGAGCAAGTGAGAGTGTTTTCCATCAAAACAACAAGAGCTGCTCCTTCTCTGAAAACCAGTTTTGTACTGGATTTGTGCAGGGAAATGCCGCCCCCCAGTGAGAGACAAAAAGCAGCTGGTTACCAAAATCAGGGAGCAATAAAGCAAAGCTCTTGGGTGCTAAACAAAAAAAAAAATGATGCTGCAAATTGAAAAATTGCCAGAGTCATTGCTATAATTACTGAATATGCAGAGAAAACATCTCCCCTAGCAGACATAGGAGCTCCTGTCAACACTCTATCAAGATTTAGTGGACAAAGAGATAATAACCAAACCCTTCTCTTGCTCTTAAGTCTCAAGGACAGACCAATCTTTCCTTCTCTTTAAGAGACACAGTCACTTAGTAATGTCAAGAATTCTTGACAGTAAGCTTATTATAATGAAATAACCCCAAACTCTCCCTGGTTACACTATGAGAAAAGGGTGTTAAAGCGACTGTGGAACAACTAATATGAAAGAGACTGGATTCCAAGCAGAAACTGCCCACATCCTTATTCCTGGCAAACCGCTCGACCTAGCCTAAAGTTAGCTGCATAGTCCTGCAGCAGAAACCTGGCTTTTGTTCCCACACTGCTTAACAACTGCTGAGAGACCTGGGGCAAAGTACTAAACTCTGAAACACCTTTTTTTCTCTCCTCTCATGTAAAGATAATACTGACTCTGTAAAACCCTTCCAAAACCTTTGAACAAGGATAATCTCTGAGCACAAGGTGCCACTGTTGACACAACCCACACCTGATGGGCCACACCACTCAGGCACTAAAAGGATTAAACACCATATTAAGTGCAGAAGTCCAGCACCAGCACGTTCAGAGGTGGCAGTAACCTCCTCTCCCTGATCCTCAAAGCAAAGGTGACCTTCACAGCTGCAATAAAATGTAAAACTTGGAGAAAGACTACAAACTTCTCTAAATCTGTTCCCTCAACACTGTTCACATCATCTCCCAGATGCTGCTAGGGAAGGAACCACAGTAAACTGGAGGATGGAAAAAGGCAGAACCTTCTATCTAGGAAAGGATGAATCCCTGGAGATTGGACAGCCTGACGCCAGACTGAAACACTTACAAAGGAGGAAAGTAAGGAGTAAAATAGTGGACTCAGGTAGCAAAACAGCCTTAGTTTTGCAAAAACATCTCTAAACAAGAACAATCTTTTGTTGTTTTAGTCTCTGAGCTGCAGCTGAAGTTGAGGTGAGGCTGAGGGGCAACATCCCAGCAACTCCTCTCTCTTCCTGTTTTCCCTTGATGTTTTTATTCAGCACCTTGCTAAGAAGGAGCACAGAGACCAAAAGATTAGCACAGCTCTGCTGGGAACAATATACTTTTGTAATAGGTTGCCTTCCCTCCATCCTAATCAAATGGTGCTGCAGTCCCCTGGGGAGAGAATACAGTGCCAAACAAAAAATGTGAGTTTGCAGCTGCTTCCTCAACAGCAAAGGGCAGCCTGACTGATGAAACTCTGCCAAGCCAATTGCTTCCAGCATGGTGCAGTCGGCCAGCAGAGCATCTCCAGGACACACACAAGTGACTGCAGGATGCTGATGGACCCTCCAAAGGAGATCATTCCCCAGCCCTGGAACATCCATTGGAGAAGCCTCTGCCACTAAAATTCTCTTTGTGGGCTCAGAAGTATGCCTACCTCAAGAAGCAGCTGAGTGATCAGACACAGCAGGAAGTCCCTCCTCTTTTGCTGCTCCCCAGCAAAATTTGTAACCCAACAGCAGAAAGATAACCTGGCATAAAATCTGTGTATTGAGGGTTGGCCATGAGTCTCTTGCCAGGAGTAAACCAAATTATTAATATAATAATATATTAAAAATACATTAAATAGATTAATATATTAGTGCAACTCAAAAAGACAAGAAAACTATCAGCCTGTTCCACAGGGAAATAGCAAATAGGTAAAGAAATACAAATTATCTGGAGAACACTAAGGAGAATTAATTTCACCGTGCTGTGGTCATAGTGAAAAGATGAACTGAAGGGATACCAGCACCTGATCCTGAAACAGATGTAGCACATCTGGCAATCTGGTAATACATCATATTAAAGTGATCTGAAAACAGATCTTGTAAGCAATTCTGGGATCAGGTGAGCACAATGTTTTCCTCTGGTTGTTTTAACCCTACTGGAACTGGGAAGCAGGAGACAAACACAGCAGCTAATGGGAACAGAATTCCTTGCCATTAGATGTAATAATGAAGCTAGTTGAGGAAGGAGGGAACAAACATTTGTGCATTTGTTTAATTTTCCAGCAAAATTTTAAGTCTGGCTCATTTTTTTAAAATTTTTTTTTGTCATTTATATTATCATCAGAAAGGGTTTGGGCTCTAAGATCTTCTCTTGATGAAAGCAAACATTAGTACTCACCAAACCCAGAAAAAGGAAATCTAAAAACCAGATGTGGTGGCAATGTGACACCCAGTATCTACCAAACTGTCATCTTTTCTGCCACTCCTTCCTATGCATTTTTCCAGTGCAACCTCCCTGGATCTAAGTTTTCCCCATCAGTTGCCTCCAACTAGGTTTGATAGCTAGAGGGAAAGAAACGGCATTTAGTTCATGAAATCTGCAAATTAGCCATCAAAAATGTTCACTCTTATCCGTTCATCAGAAAAAATGGTGGAATTACATCTCTACCTAAAAAAACCCTTCTAATTTCAGCCCAATGAGTCAGCACTGCTGCATCTCATCACTAAGAGTGATTCATTGTCACTGCACTTCTCAAAGTCAAGAATAAGGGTATTCACCCCAATTCACTGTCATCTCATAACTCCTCTGGACCCAGGCACTGTGTTTGCACACAGCACTGTTATAATGATTTATGTGAGGGTGTCACTTTTAATTTAAAGGGATAAAGAGTTATTGTCAGTCTACCAACCATAAAGCAACATTTTCTTTCCACTGAGCTGACAGTTGAATACCTGGAAAATATTCTTGTTTGCCAAGAAGGAGAGGGCTCTACATCCCATAGCTCAGGCTGTCAATGATTCTGGAGACACGAGTGGATGTCCAGTGTCTTTGGAGAGGAACACCAGTACTTTGGAGAGGTAAAAGAAGCCTTACAATGGAGTTAGAATCTGAATAAAAATTCAGAGAAAAGCAGTATGGACAGAAAGCCTCTGCCCCAAGTGAAGCAGTGGGGAGAAAGAAGGTTTGAGTCATAGATTAAACCCCCAAAAGATGATCTGTAGCTGGATGAAACAAAGAATATCAGAAACTGATCAACAGCACAGCTACAGTTTTCTTCTTATTCAAGTCTTCTAATATCACAGTCACTTCTGATATCCTTTTACCTGTTAAAACAAGGCTACTGAACAGGTCACACTGACCTTACAGCCCTGAGTGGGTCAGTGCCTTTCCTTGAAGCTGCCCAAGGCTGAGGGCAGCTGGTGATGTGTGGTGATAGTTCAGAAAAGATGTTTTTAATGACGTGTGTGCTGTGAGCCCTGTCCCTAATGACATCTCACTACTAACCCCACAATCACACCCAACAGGAGCCCCCAGGCATGTGGGCACACTTCCTTGTGAGCCAACCAGAAAACAACATTGGGAAGTGAAGAGCCATGTTTAAATCAAGTTTTACTTTTTTTTCTGGGTTAACTTGAATCAAGTTGGGTTTCTGTTCTGGTTCTCTGCACCACTGCACAGGTTGTCCCAGCTCAAGTAAAGGTCAAGGAGGGGTTTCAGCCAGCACCATCCTTTGGCTTGGGAAATTACAGCCAGCGTGGGTTTGGCATCCAGCAGAAGAGCTGGTAGAGTGCCTAAGCCTCAGAGGGTCTCCAACAAATTTCAAACACTCTTGGAAGTTGCTAGGTAACAACATCCACCCCCGGGGCAAGACTGTGCAATGTCTGCTCTGACAGAGCAATGTTTCCTTGCCCTTGCTTCCTGGGAATGTGTGTGGTGAGGACCTGTCTTCTCTGTTGCCAGAGCATTTCCAGCCTCTAGTCTGGGTGTATAGTTGGATTTTGCTGAATAAAGCAAACATCCCATTTTAAACATAGCTATTATAATTAGCAGAAGCTCAGTGCTCAATTTCCCTTCCAGACAGGGATTTCCAAATGTCAGTGTGCTTAGCACAGCTGATCTGTGCTGGCTGCTCTAAACACAACTGACCTAGGAGGGTCCAGAGCTCAGAATCCAATCCCATCATGGGCAGTGAGATGGAAAAACAAACAGGATAATTGTCCTCCTTCAGCCTGTACCTTCATTTTCCTGTACCATCTGCACAGCACAGTGAGCAAGGCAAGGCAGCAGGGAGACTCTGACACAAAAGGGATATTCATGTTTGAGGCCAAGCAGGAATTTCTTTTGGAATTTTACACCTGTATTCTGAGTCAGCTCTCCCGATGATTCTGCCTTATCCTGCTTGTCCTGCCAGGGTGTCACAGCATAAAATCAAAGAGCAGTAAGGGGAAAACAAAAGAGGGGGTAAACCCCAAACTAGTACAGCCACTGCTGCTAAACCCATTTTGCAGAGGCTCTGGCAAATGCAGAGACCCAGTATCAAAAATTATTTGCTTTCTAAATCTGCTTTGGGAAAGCAGAAACAACCTAAGTCTTTACAAGTGATTTCCAATATTAAAAGAAAATTACCAAGTATCTTTTCCCAACTCAGACCTCCCCCCACCAAAGAGCTCCTCCCCTTGAAGAAGGATGGTACCACTTCCATTTCCAGGTATTGCATAAATCAGTGGCTTTCAGATTTCTTGCCAAGGAGCCAGCAGAAGTCCAGCTGAGTTTATTCATGTGGGCCTCATGCAACATCCCACCTGTGGTGGACAAGTGTCTCACCCACAGCTCCTGCTTCCCTGGTTGGGATATGCCAATATGAATTTTCTTCATCTCTCCAACAACCCATGGAGGGCTGGAGCAGATTAGCACCAACCTGCTCAATAAAAGGAGAAAGCAAAGCTCAAAGATCATATGTGCAAGGGCACATGGGCAGTCATAATTTACACTTACAGTATTTTACCCCATAAGGTCTGTACTACAAACAGATTAGAGGCAGAATTTACCTGAACTTGTAGAGGAAAAAAGCTGAAAGCAGTGAAAAAAAAAAAAAAAAGGGAGGGTTAACAGTCTCTCTATCCAAAGACATTCTTTACATTGAAAAAGTAAAAAATCCTCCAACTAGTAGAAAAAAAAGTGTGTAAAATACCCTCAAATAAAATCAAACATCCCTGCACACCATGGTCATGCTCCTGTAACTTCTTAGAAGAGGAACAAAACTCTTCCACTTTTATTTGAGAATTTATTCAAAATAAATAAATCCCAATGGAATTTAGGCACACTGTAGAGGCTCCAGCAAAAATCATAAAAAAAGCAAGCAAACTAAAAAAGATCCTTTCTTGGCATGCTCTTAAAAGAAGGATTCACCACATTTCTGACTGACTGCCACTGTGGTTTAAATGAATCAGCTATAAATAGGCAGCAAATGCAAGGCAAGCACTTGAAGGGAACAGCAAGGGGTTTTTTTTGTTTTCTCTTGTTATTGCTTAATGGTCTGTTGGGAAGGAGGTGGCTGACAAGGTAGAAGAAATGTGGTAAAAATATAAAGAAACAGAAAAGAATGGGGTGTGGGAAGGATGGAAAAAGAGACATGAAGACATTGAAATGTATGAAATGTGCAACTACCTTTTTGCCTCCAGTTTTCCAGAGGAGTGAAGGATCAGGGATGGGAGCAGGCACTCAGACTTTTAACTGAGGATGCCCTGAACATCCCCTCAGACCCACAACTTGAAGAAGGCTTTTATGTTATCAACAGTCTTAACTGCAAAGTCAGGCTTCTGTGGGCCACCTTGGACTAATTTCTAGTCTTTCCTACATATCAGATTAAACATTTGAAAGTGCAGCCATTGAAGTGAAGTACTGGAAGTGTTTCTGCAGCTGCCTTGTGCCAAGAGCCACCCAAAACAGGAATGGACTCAAAACTATTAAAGTTAAGCAGCCATCCACATCCTAACAAAAGTGAAAATACTCGTGTCAATGAACACCAGAGCTGGAGGAATCTGAGTCACACCCAGAGAGAATCTAGTTTCTGGAAAGCATTTGCAGGGAAATTTCTAATAAACTACTTTTTAAATATTGAATAATCACTTCTCAAAATAGCTGGAACTTATTTCACAGCTCTTGTTCCAACTGTCTGCTCACTCTCCTCCTCTCTCCCACAGCTAGTCTGACTGCCCACAACATCCCCAGTCTCCAGCTTTCTGGCATTCATCAAAGCAGCCAATTTAACTATCCTTTTTAATTACTCCTCTTAATCTTATGCTTCTTCTTACAAGCCTGAAGGAGGCTCTCACAGAATCCAAGGACCAGAACACCTTCTGGTTTCCCTTCCCAGGGACTTCTGACTGGCTTTAAGGAGCTTCTCTACTCCTGCAAAGTGCTTCCTTGCAACTCCATGGCAGATATTGCCCAGCATATGGAGCTTGCCAGGGAGCAGCCCAGAACCTCCTCAGAGCCTTCTCCTCCAAGGGGATGGAGGCTGATCCTATGTCAGCTTTGCACAGATTTACAGCTTTCTCAAAATGAATTATTTCTTCCTGTAGGGAGGTGGAGAAGGCTATCAAAATGGCCTGAAATTCAAAATTTTAAACACCAGCAGTGTTTAAATAATAATATCCTCCCTTACTTAAAAAAAAAAAAGTTTTGAAACGGTATGCAAGGGGTACAGAAAGCCCAAAACAACCTGTGGAGATAAGATCAGAACAAGTAAAGAATATTCTTGCACTGCACAGGCCTGGTATATATTCCGTGCTTGCCAACCACCAGTTTAACTTTCACTGTAAGATCTTGCAGGAGAGGGCAAAGTGCAGGGTAATCAACCCAGGGCTGAAGTCCTTTGTTTATCCATAAAACTGAGCAGTAGGAACAGAAGGACCTATTTCTGTATGTTGCCCCATCAGTGCTCTCAGTTTTGGGCTGAAAGGATTAACTCCACAGAGAGCACTGCAATTTTGTCTTAGACATGGTCCATGTGTTCCCCCAGCCCTTCTGCTGAGAGTGCCAAAGATGCCAGACAGGATGATATTTTTGAGATGTGGGTGTTTATCTTCCCTGAGTGAACCAAACAGCAACCTGATTTCAGGAAAGCAATGCAGCAACTCACAATTGCTTTCTTGCTCCAGCAAATGCAGCCTGACAAGGCAAAAGGTGAAAGTGCCTGATGGTCCCATTGAGTTTCCTTGCTCCTGAATGCCCATCTAGCAAAGCCCTGCTCCAGAAACATGAGAGATCTCCATTTGGCAGGGAAAGGGAAGGAGTCAGAACAAATGCCAAGATAATCTCAGTTATTAGCTGCAGGTACAGGCTGTAGAGAAGCACTGCTCCATCTCCCAGTGGATCTCAGGGCTGGGAGCTCTGTTCCAGAGGCAGGCCCAGGCTCACTGGTGGATGGGTGCACACACAGCTAACGCTGCAGGCAAAGCTCAACCAAGCAAAAGAGCCAGGGTAAGGCACCACTGAGCATGACAGAGAGCGCCCTCATGTAAATATTTACAAGTAAGAATTGCCAATGCTTGTTTTTTCAAGCTTTTCTTCATGCTTCAGTTTTCTTTCTTCTTAACCAAGCAGATAAACAGCTACACAGGTTCACCTGTGCCTACAAGTGCCTGACCCCAGGGCAACACCAGCTTGTTTGTCCCAGGCTGCCACATGCCAAAATGGTGACTCACTCTTTGTGCAAGAGGCCACAGAGGAAGGGTGTATAAATGCACATTTGCTGTAGGATTGGTTGTATTTGTGCCATGCAGCAGCCTCCAGATATTCATGAAGACTTGAGCGTGACCTTTCCTTTTCTCAGTCCCCTTTGCTGTTCAGAAAAAAAAAGTGCAATCCAAAGAGCAAGTGGAATGTAACAGAAAATAATATCCACAATAATTGCAGTAATGTGTACAGTGTCGATGGGCTGCAGGAACTGGATACAAGGACTGTGGATCTTGCCTGGCCTAAACAAAAAGGTGCTCATTATCCTGAAAGGAAATGCCACTTATGAACAATAAGGTCATGCTGCACTGGGAAGATAAATGTCATTTCTCTATACAGCTGTGATGGTCTCACCCACTGTCTTCAGAAATGTACCTAAACAGCAAAGCAACAAAAACCTTGTAGAATTAGCTTGGGACATTATTATTTTAAGAGCATAAAATCACTCATCTAGAGCTCTTTAGACATGCTTTTCTAGGAACACTTATATATGTGTACACATGTATTTACATTCTGCCTTTTGGGAGTAATACTACATGAAAATAATTAATGGATGCTTTCAAACAAGCTCGGAGGTGTTTGGTACCAGGTATGCTGGAAGAATTGGAGACTCACCATGTATTTTATACAGCTGTACACATTCCCAGGAATTAAATCCATCTGCATAGGTAGTTTTGCACTCGTCACAGGCCCCCCCAGGCAGCCTCTGCCAAGCACAATGAGCAGCTCTAAATAAATACCATCTATAATGCCAACAACTCCTCTCTTTTCAGCAGCTCTGCGGGCTGCCACGCTGCAGCTGAGACACAATTAAGTACACTCAGATGATCTTTAAGCACAGGGTACAGAGCAATCCCCTCTGAGGAGGAAGGGCAGCATCAGGGGCTGGGTACCTCCAGCCCTCTTCCCTTTGAAGAAGGGGTGTCTCATTTCAGCACTCTGCAAGTGGGGGGCTCCTGCCCCTTCCCACCCACACGTGTGCAAGGCAAATAACTAATGAACATTAATCACTGCTTGTGTGTTCCCACCTAGAACAGGGGGGGTTGTCACTGCAGACAGCTTGTCACTCCTGCTGTCCCTATCACCTTTCTTCATACAAAAAGTCACAGAAAGCTTCAGAAACCAGCACCTTATTTTGCTAAGGTGGAACTAGACCCATGGAGGTGAAAGGACCACACATTTTATCTGAATATTTCAGATAACAGGGAGCTGATTTACCCTAAGGCTGCATTTTCACTCATGACATGACCTCTTGTAAAAGGGAATAAACGAGATTAATAGAAAGTGAAGAACTCTGCATCCATAGGTTAATAAAACTGAGAGTGCTCAGAACAGAATTGCCAAAGGTAGGGCTAGTAACAACTGTCTCAGCAATAATATCTGCCACAGAGATGGTTGGTTTAGGGTCTCTACCATCAGGTCAGTTCCCAACTGCATTGCACAGCCTTGACTTTAGGAAAAATTCAGAGTTTGTGGGCTCTCAAGAAATACTCTCATAATGAATACTGATACACTCACCATTTCTTTGTGTATATACATAATGGATGGTGGCAACCTTCATACAAAGAAGCCTCAAACCCTCCCATTACACATGAAATTCTACTTAAAATAACCTCTACAAAGTAATTACTCTGTTCACGTTCATTGTTACTGAGCATTTCATTGGGTTCTTATACATCAGTAATACCATAACATGTAATCTGTCAAGCTTCTTGTTGATTTCCTTTAAGAATCTAAAATATTTAGGTTTAGCAACTCTTCCAAGAATCAGCTTTCCAATGAAAACAAACTGCTTCTACAATTTTCCAAAAAGAAGCAAAGCTGATGGTACAAAAGCTCACGTTTGGGAGTCTGACGTGTGGAACAGGCACAGGAACACAGAACAGATAAAAATCAATGTTTTAAGCCAGGACTCAGTTCTGTTTTTAATGTGGGCTTGAACAGAACTAGAAATCTGAGCGTACATCTGTCAAAGCTGCAGCCATTAGAGCCGTTTAAACAAATTGAAAACATAAATCACATCAATATGTCAAATCGATGTCCCACGCATTTTATAGCCACGATCCTGTCACCACAGCTGGATTCATGGCACGTGTGTTCCACAGCACTGCCTGTTTTATTAAACAGCATAAATAAAACTCCAAAGAAAAATGTTACAACTTGTATTACAGGAAGATTGTGGCTTTCTCCACACCTTTGGACTTTCAGTTTGTTTTGCTGAAAAGCTTTTAGCACAATCAAAGCACATTTGACATTAACACTGATTAAAGCAAATAGATAAATTGCAAAGCCTCTGAGAAAACAGAGTTGTTCCTTACAATTTACCTGGACCACCCCTGAACAGAGGAGATCTATATCAACAGCTTAGTTTCTATTCACAGCATGGGCAGAACTGCTATCAGCTGGGTTTTTCACTTACTCTGCTCCCAGTTTTATCCAAATATTAGCAGGCTGGTCACATTGAAGAGAAAAAGAAAAAGAGAAAAATAAAGAGAGAAGTCCAGGCATCTTCCTTTGAATTCTGTTGAATGATGAGTGGCACTGGTGCCCTGCTCTACCTCAGGACCTTAACACAAGCCAGGCTGGGGAAATGGAGGTGCTGCAGCCTCTGGACAAGCCAGGCCATGGTGAAAGGCTGGGTGAACAGGTGGGAGCAAACACAACTCACAACGTGCAGAAGTGCTAAGGGTGAGTAATTAGGCATGTTCTGGAACAAAACAACTCCAATTGGCACTTGCATTTAGGCCCCATTCGACCAACTGCTCAGGCACTATGCTGAACCAGGCTTTTTAGTCTAATTAGCTCCCTGAAGAAACACCTTTTCTCCTACTTGTAATTAAGGCCAAAATAAAGATTCAATGGGCTTCAAAAACAAAACCAAGACAGCAACTACTGTTGTTCTAATTGCCACAATAACCAAAGTATTAAGCACATTAAAGTGGATCTTATAATCCTTGCAAGGAGTGTTGGGATCCACAAGAGCAGAGGAACAAGCTTGTGTTGATGTTGTTTTCTTAAAGCATTTTTCTGTTTATATGTTATAACACTTTGATAATGGAATTTCTCAACAGGATTTCAACAAAACTCTGCAGCTGGACCCCACAGAAACACAATGGGCACAACTTTGCTGAGCCTGTGTGGAGGCCCCACAGGAAACCCTTGGAATCTTTACAGCATGTTTTAAAGTAAAAAATTATCATTAAAAGTATTAATCCCTCTTTCTTACAGGAGACCATCACCATGAATTAAAATGACACGAGAACACTTACAACTACATGCTTTAAATCTTAAATTATGCAGAGATTATGCAATTATTCTGAAATGAAGCACTACAAATCACAGAATTCAAATCCAATCATTATAAAAAAAAATCAACAAATCTCAACAAGTTCAGAACATCTCTTACAACATCCAGACAAGCTCTGTTTAATGTCATTAATACAACCCAAAGTTAGGGAATAGCTAAAATTTACATAGCATTTTCCATGTAAAATATTACATCCTGATATGCAATCTTAGCTTTTATTTTTTTTCAGGAGATATTTATTTGCTTTCTCCCTGGAATTGCTTGGTTTCTATGGGCTGTTAAAGCTTTCATTGATGTGAGAAGGTTCCTAAGTAGTAGTTCTAAAAAAGGGGAGACATTATTGGCCTGAGCATAGAAACCTGTTGATTCACTCATAGAATTCAAAGAGATGAGATGCACTGGCCTGAGAGCTCCTCTGGGAAACACAACCTAAACAGACTCAGTTTTCAGTTTGGACAGAAAGTGGTCAGTCCTGCCTGGCCAATTTTCCCATTCTTAAGGAGTCAGGCAGCAAATATTTATGTGGTGGTTGAGCCACACAAACACACACCACACACTTCAGGAAACTTCGGGCTGGAAGTGCTCTGGAGGATGTGGCATTGCCTCCAAGGAGATCCCATCACCCCACTCCAGAAAAAGACCATTCACCTTGGAAGCTGTTGGTCAGCTTTGGCCACTCCTGCCCAAGGATCACTCGAGTACCCCTCAAAGGCAAACCAAATGTGTGGCACAGCAGTGACGTGGGCTGGAGCTGCACAATCCACATGGATGAGACCAGTGCTATCTCAAATCACCAGGCTGTCCAGCTTGGAAGAAGATTCATGGAGGCTAAATCCCCAAATTAAACACAGAAAGCAGTTTGTCCTAATGCTGAATGTTTCCCTAACATTGCAGAAAACCAAACAATTCTGTAACTGTGGAAAGTAACACTGGAAAATGGTGCAAGCTTAGAGGAACTGGCCCAGCAACCTCCCTGCTGCCTCCCATCTATCCCCCCCCACTGCAGCAGCGATGGAGACCAATCTAAGAACACATTCCTGCTCTTTCAAAGCCTTCCCTTTGAAAAGCTGGAAGCTACTTGTTCCTAACCCATTCCCCAAGATGCTTCATTTGCCTTTTTCTTTCTGTCTTCTGCCTGAAAGGGAAGAGAAATGTCATCTCTGCTCTGCTTGTGCCCCAGCTCAGGCCCTGCTGCACCCTGCAGCACGGGGGGATTTGCACCACACTGCACAAAAGCAGCTCTTTTATGCAACGCCTTTGCTGCAGATGGGGCCACTGCTCCCACTCCAAATGTATTCCTGCTTCCTCCTCCACCTAAAGCCATCTAATTGCAGAGCCTGTATCTCTCAGCACAGGCATGCAGGCTCTCCAGTGTAAAGCATTTTAAAGCTCTCGGCGTGGCATGGAACGCTCTGCCCTGTTCCATTGTGGTAAATGACTCACAACTGCACCTCAGTTATCGGCTCCTTCCAATGCATCACTAAGAAAGAATCCAATTTTAAATCTTCTGTAGGAATTTAGACACAGTTCATCTGTTTCTCGTGTTTCCTATAGCCAGGGACATCTGAAGCTAATCCAAATCCTGAGGTCAAGCCTCTTTTGTGCTTGGTTATTCATAACATCACTAGAAGAGACTACAGGAGGATTTGTTCATACCAAGAGCATTTTAAGTGGAGCACTGTTGGGAAGAAGGAGAGATCCTTCTGTTGCTGGCATCTATCAATCTGAAGTGAGTACTTAGAGCCTGAGTACAGGAGCATTCCCATGTCCTCTGAGCATCAAACCTGGACAGCAGGATGATGATATCAGCACAGTCTCACCTCAGCTGGGTGTGCTTCCTGCAGGATGAAGCATTCAGACAGCTCAGTCCATCCTGAACTCCCTGCACTGCTAACACAGATGATTGTTTATATCTTTATATAAAGATGCACATCTTTACATGACAGAGTCAAGACATCAACCAGCAAGAGAAAAAGGAGCAGAGTGGCACTGACTGCATCTACACCAGGAGTGTGACTTTCAGCAAGAGGTGATAGCAATGACAACTGTCTACCCCTGTCCTTACTGCACTCAAAGTACAGGAGAGCTGGAAAACGCTGGAAAATGTTTTTCTGTCCCCTGCACTTCAATATGCCACCAAGAGGTAAAAGTGTCCTTGAGGCTGCTCCTTGGTTTGAGCTGAGGGTATTTTTCTGGGGGCTTGTCCATAAGGCAGCATCTCACAGGCCAGAGAAGTTGTCTTAGTTAATGATTCACCCTATGCAAGTTGGTGACAGGACACTCTCATTCTTGAGAATGATGGAGGTTGCTTCCACTTAGCTGTGGTCCCTGGGAACTGCTGACTTAAAGTCATTCTTAAACTGTCAGAGCATCCACACACTAAAAATAGCTGTAAAAATCTCCCTGTAGTGAAAACAATGCTGCCTTGTGCAGAATATCTCCAGTGTAAGGCGGTGCCATGGACTGCTTCTCTTGATCAATTACTGACTTTCAGGACAGATCTAAAATGAGTAATCTCCTCAAAAAAGTTAAGAGTAACTAAGTTTTAAAATCTAGTTTGACCAACAAAAAGTCTCAGATACAGAGAGGCAGGATCTGCTGCAGCATCAACTAGTTTTAAGAAGCACTGTCCTTCCGCAGGGCAGGGACTGTCACCTTTAACAAATCATTAAGCTTCTTGGTGACTTGACTGCCTCATTTATATGATGATTATTTGCCAGGTGTTCTCCCAAAACACAGCCACTGGCAGGTGTAGAAGGGAGGGGAGGAAACTAATGACTCATGGACTTGATAAGGTCATTCCGGTCTGAAGGAAGATGAAACAAGTGAAATAACAGAGAACCCAAGATAATGCATTTTGCAGGACTGCCAGAGAACACAGACCTGACCTACTCTCCTTTAGCAAAGAAGAAAAAAGTGCACAGGGCCACAGTGGTTCCTGGGAAGGCTCGAGTCCGCCAAGAGATGCCAAAGCATTTGGGTTCAAAATGCTATTTCAACAAGGTGTTTGCTTTGTCAGAAGATGATGTTCAGCCCTGTGACTGCTTCAGCAATCAGTGGTAGCTGATGCATTGGAGCATCTCAGCACCATCTCCAGAGAGAGCCTGTTTTCTCCCACGAGTCACAGATAAGATGCTACAGTGACAGCAGAAGTCTGGGCAAGTGAAACATATGCCATTCTGGAGTGGCAGGAAAGCTCTAGTGATTCTTATTTTCTCCTTCTGGACATCCAAAGTGAGCAGAGTAATCATCTCACTGTTTCTTAAAGTTGTCACTGAGGGGAAAAGAAACAGTGCACAAAGGTTGGCAGCAGAGAGGTAGAGAAAGTAGGCAGGAGAAACCTGAAAATTAAAACAAACTCCTCTGTACCTTGCACAGATGGAAGGAAACGTCTCTGTAAAGTTCCCATCATCACAGAAGCCCCTTCTGCTGTATAAAGGAGCAATCTACCTTTGAGGGGGAGAGGAAATATGGCAAAGAAGCAAGATAAACACAAAGTGTGGATCAAAGCAAAAAAAAAAAGGGCAAAAAAAGTGGAAAGTGCTGATGGGGGAAACAGGGTGAGACACAAGGAAGAACTGTTATTTGCTCAAATTAACATTTTAATACATTCACCATAAAATGTAAGCACTGTAAACACTGGGGTGACTGCTGAGTAAATCCCCTTCCCAAGGAGCAGATTGGTGATAACTCCACAAAATCAACAACATCCAGGTTTCACCATCAGCAGATGCACTGCAGTTATCAGGGGCAGATAATGTGACTATATTTGGTCAATGAGTTTTGAGGTCACCAGCAATGCCTGTGATGGAACAAAAACACAGAACATATGGCATTTCATGTGCTGAAACTGTCAGACTCACAATTAACTGATTAGAGTACATATGGTGCTCACAGACAGGGGAAATCTCTCAATGTAAAAGATGCTGGAGACCATTGAAGGTGTCAGCATGAGCTTTCCTTGCAAATCTCTCTTCATTAAAGTTTCATATGGAGCCAGGAGTGTTGTAATAAAATCACTATTAATGTAGTTATATTCATGATTATCTCCCTTTTGTGCAGCTGGATTTAACTTTTCAAACACTAAACTCCACATCAAAGCTTTTTCACAAGAGCTGCTGCATGCACAGAAGCTTCTTGTTTTGTCATATTTACCTCGAAATTAGCAGTAAGGGCAGCTAACGTGGCAAAAGTTAACCAAGACCAGCAAGAAAACTATTAATATGACCAGCATCAAAACAAAAATCCACTCCACCACAGAAATACAGTTACAATTCTACTGAAGTATTTACAACAGGCTGGCCAGGGACAAACTCATTCCCTCTCCAGTTCCAAACACCCTTTTAAAAAGATGGTGAGTGACACTTCATTAACCACGTGAAATGGGCTGACACAGCCTGCTTGCTTTTCCAGCCACCATTTCAGATGACATTTTTCTTTGCATCTCTCCATGCTTTACATTCAACACTCAGCAAAGTGCTTCCTTGAACCCCTCCGGTCACAGCAGCCTTGTGGAGTAGGGGGTGTTGGGCTGGGGGCAGGCAGCTCTGGGGAGGAGAGAGCAATTGTTTGTCCATGTGTTTGTGTGTCCAAGCATTAGAGATCCAGCTTTTCTCATCAGTGAAGGGGATTTTAAAAGTTCCCCATCAGATTTTCTTTGCCTTCCAGTCCTCTGCCCCATCAGGCTCTGACAGGAGTACTTCTGCAGGATCACTTCACCTCTGAAACGATCTGGGATCAAAGCAACCTCCTGTATCCCAGTTTCTGGAAAGTGCCTGTAATCCAGGAGATTTCTCATGCAGATACAGCAGTGCTCCCAACAGCTCTCCTGCCCTGCCTGGGTTCCCTAACTCGATCCTCCCAGCAGACATTAACACTCACACACAGCCCCCTCCAGGGCTCAGACACACCTCTCACATTCCCTGTGTTCTTTCAAGCATCTTCCATTTGCACACCCAGCAAAGGACTTACCTGAGACCTCATCTCCCTAATGAGTTAAAATGTCCCCACTCCCACACAGCTTCCTGCTTTGTCTCATTGTATTATCTCCGTCACTGTGTTCACCAGAGGTTCCTGACTATTGCTGAAATGGATGGGGAAATCTCCCTTTTCAACGTAAAGAAAAAATCCCCATTAAGAACATCCCTTTTTCCCTCTATGGTTTGTCAGAGGTGGGGCTGCTGGTAACAGCTTAGGGCAGCCAGAAGGAACAACAAAAAAAGAAAGTATTAAAGGGCTCTCTTCTAGGGAGCACAGAAAGAATTTGTGAAATTAAATACCCTGTAGAAAAAAGAGGGAAAAAAACTGTGATAAAAAGTCAGAGAGGACAGACATGGTTCATGGTGCAAAAGTTAAGATTTATGAACAAAGCTGAAAGGCAGAAGCTAAAAAATGTAATGCAAGAGGACGCATTTCCCTTAAGAGTCTTCAAGGGCTTTTTTAAACTCAAGAAGCCCCTGGACCACAGCAATACCTGGAGCCTCCCCAGCAGACATCCAGCACAGGGACTGTCCCCACTGTTCACTGAGTGCCAAAGATTCCTCCTGGCATCACTGTGGGTGTATCCACAGCAGCACAGCCCCTGCTGACTGGTGACCTCGATTGTTTTCCAACACTGCAATCATCCCAGCCTAACAAAAAGTAATAGTGTCAGCCAGGCCTTTTCAGCTCAGATCCATCACTGTCCTTCTCTGCAGCTGCCCCAGGCCTCCCCTGGACCTGTCTGGAATAGCTGTGCACTGGTTGCTTTGCTGCCACGTCCATGATGCTCCCAGCTGGGCTCTCCTCCTTGTCCTGTGCTATTCTACCAGCTGACTGTGCTGCCCTCCCCAGCCCATCCACACCAGAGGCTCCCAGGATGCTCCAACCCTTCTGCCCTACTGACTTAAACAAGCTCAAGTCCCCCTTTCCCTTCCCTCCTCACCCCCTACAGAGGCTGCTTCTCCCACATCTCAGAAACAACTGAGGCCCCAAGGTGCCTCCTTCCAGCTGTCTCCTCTGTCTGGGAGGAGAGTCATGCAGGTGTCAACATTTCCAAAACTCGTGGGGAGGCTCAGCAGAGCTGGGAGGGTGCAGAGCATTATGTCAGCAGTTATTAATAGCTGCCATCGACCATCTCAGTGCCTTTGATCTACTGGCAGCTGATTACAGCTGCTGCTGCAGCACCAGGGGTCCTGCCTGTACCTCAATTTCCCTTTCCAGTTTTCTGATTTTTACTGGAACAAAACACTTTCCCCCAAAATCTCAAAACAGATGGGATTCAGCAGCCAACACTGCAGTCAGAAAGACAAACACAATCAAGTTGAAGTGGAAAATTTTGCTTTACGAGGAAAATATCAGGTCTTTGAATCCTGCTTCTAGCAAAGTCTTTGAAAGGCTTAAAGGTTGACATCACACACAACAAACCTCCAGAGAACACAGCTCCTTTCTGAAATTTTCCATGTAGCCCTTAATCCATATCCATGAAAATAAACTTAGAATTTGTTCCCTATAAATAATTAAAGGGGTATAACCAAATGGTTCCCACACTTTTCCATGCTTTCATCTGAAGAAGAAAAATAATTTGCTATTGCCTGAAGACAACATAGCACACCTGATGTATTCAAGGAAAAAATTCAGAAAATATCCCTGCAACAACCTAGAGCAACTGTTGGGAAAAACAAAGGAAGCAGGATAAAATAGCCACCTATCCCTTTATGTCAGCATCATTTAATCCTGCTCTGTCTGTTGGGAAGCAATACAGTGTTCAAAAGACAACACAGAGAAACATTCTGAGACAAACAAATTCAGGCAAATTTCCATTTTATCTGGTGTTGCCAACTAACTTCTCTATCAGCTTGCCCAAAACTTTGCAGAATTCTTTTTCTGAGAAACAGCAATGAAAGAGATACTGATCTACACAACACTGCACTGCTCTAAGGATTTAAAGGTCACTGGAGCCAGTAATTCCTGACATGTCCCCCTCTCCCAGCATAAGAAAAGAGCATTTTTAAAGATGCCAGAAACAGAGTTTTTTGCAGAGTAGAACAGTCCACTCTATGGCTTGAACATGAACCCAAGGAGCAATTCTGCAAGTTTTACTCCATTTGAGTTATAGCATCTAAATCTACATGATTGATGGAATGAGACATGAAGAAAAACTCACATACTTATGACTATTGCAAAGCCAATGTAACAAAACTGCCTATCTTTAAGATCAAACGTATTTCCAAACATTTCATGACCACAAAGCCCATTCCACTATGACCAAGCAAAACTGAGGAGAGAGGAATGATTTGGCCAATGCAAGTTTTACATTTACTTCACCAAAATCACATTTCAGACTACAAACTCTCAAAAAGAGAACTAAAGAGAATGGAAGAACTCCTTCAAGAAATACTTCTATCTTTGGATAGAATGTTTTCTTTCTCAGAGAAAACCCAGTAAAAAGCATTGAATAATGACCAGGATTCTGGGTTTTTCGGGCCCAATGCCAAGAAGTGAAGAATTTACAGCAGACACATACTTTACTTCTTCAACCCTTGAGTAAAGCTGTTGTAAACACAAATTGCTCACACTGTGTGCAGGAGAGCCTTGATTACACTTGTGATAGAGTGAATCACTTCGACTACACCACAGAGCAGACACCACACCTGCTGCCCCTTTACTTCCCCTCAATCACAGCCCTTTCTCCCACAGGGAGCAGTTATCACTCCAGCCTTGCAGTGCAGCACAGCACACTCCTCGCACCCAAAGATGATTATTCTTGGCTTCCACCACCTTCAGCTGCAGAACAACAACTTGTGGGCCTCATTGATCCTGGAATTTCAAAGCCTGAACATGGCAAATCTGGCTCCTGCGAGAGCAGATCCCGGCGCCAGGCACTTCAATCCTAAAGGTCCCAAGTGCTTCACCCCCGGGGGTCAGAGGAGGACGCTGCTTTGTTACCTCCAGCTCGGTGTGGTGAGCGTGCAGCTTCTGCACCAGCTCCTCGGCCTCGCGCATGCGGCGGCTCAGCTGCGGCGAGTGCTCCGCCGGGGTCAGCTCGCTGTCGTACGACTCCAGGATGGCCCGCATCCCGTCACGCTCCTGTGGGAACAGCAGCAACAGCGTTGAGGGAAAGAGCCCTGACAGTGCTACCTGCCAGAACAGCAGCAAAAACATTTGGGGATAAAGCCCTGACAGTGCTCCCTGCCAGGAACAGCAGCAAAAACATTTGGGGATAAAGCCCCTGACAGTGCTCCCTGCCAGAACAGCAGCAAAAACATTTGGGGATAAAGCCCTGACAGTGCTCCCTGCCAGGAACAGCAGCAAAAATATTTGGGGATAAAGCCCTGACAGTGCTCCCTGCCAGAACAGCAGCAAAAACATTTGGGGGTAAAGCCCCTGACTGCACTCCCTGCCAGAAACAGCAGCAAAAACATTTGGGGGTAAAGCCCCTGACTGCACTCCCTGCCAGGAACAGCAGCAAAGACATTTGGGGATAAAGCCCCTGACTGCTCTCTCTGCCAGGAACAGCAGCAAAAACATTTGGGGATAAAGCCCTGACAGTGCTCCCTGCCAGGACAGCAGCAAAAACATTTGGGGATAATGCCCCTGACTGCAATCCCTGTCAGGAACAGCAGCAAAAACATTTGGGGATAACGCCCTTGACCCACTCAGAGGAGAGCCTTCTACTTCTGCCCATTGTTCTTTGACACAGCAACTCAACTCTGATGGATGCACACTCATCGTCTGCCTATCAGCATCAAGGCACAGATGAACACACAGTTCTAATAAAATAGATGTTGCTGCTGTGAAAACTGAAGAATTGAGACTGCCTTGTGTCTATAAAACCCCACATCCTTTGCAGGAAGGCACCATGCAGACACTCTAACAAGCAGATGGCAACTGAAAACAGAGCCTGCCTTCTTCCTGGAGACACTCTTCTAATTCAACATGGCTGAATGGGTTTCTCCAGCAAAATATTTAGTGTTGTACTTGACATTTTTCCTGCCAGTGTTTCAGCAAGGAAAGAACAGAATTGTCACAACAGAAATGAAACAGATTTGACATCGAACAAAGTGGCTGAGAGGAAATATCCTCAAATTGGTATGTGACTTATCACTTGTTAAATGCTGCAACACTCAGTGCTTGTAACAAACATTTTTTCAGAGGTTAATGTCTGGCAGACAGTGTGTTTGGCTCACTTCACTATCTGCAGGCAATTATAACCAAACATTTGCAGAGAAAGATGAACAGAAAGATCCTTCTCCCCTCCCTGAGAGTGGTCACATTCCCAACTACAAGGCTTGGACTCGAAGCTAAAGGTAAAGTTTTTGTGTGGGCTCCTGGCTGAAGTATTCCTAATGAATTCCCAGCTTCAGAGAGCACCTAAATGTCTCCCTCCAAGGCACTAACGGAGAAGAAGAACAGGGACAAAAGAAAAATTTCAAGAAGTCAGGTGTATTTAAGGAGGTTGTTGGTTATAGTGCAAGATGCACATGGGGATTAGCAGCTGGTGCAGTGTTTTATCTTTCACCTGCACGGAAGAACCTTGATGCTTATGAGGCTACAGAACAGGGTCAAAGCAGCACAGGCCCGTGGCATAAACCCCAAGAGCCAAAACTCCAAGGAAACTTGGCAATGCTGCCCCCTTTTGCTGCTGAAGTTGGCTACATCCCCTGCTACAGAAATTCAGGAGTGTTCTGGACAAACCAGCTCCTTCATGGGAATTCTGCCAGCACAGACACTCGAAGTCGTATCAGAAGATCCCTGGGTTGTACAGCTGTGCAGTTCTCATCCAGCCCAGGGCAGTTCTGCACTTCACAACCCCAGCTCAGCTGCACTGAAATGCTTCACTGGGATCCTGCTCATTTGGGGAAATCAGGAATTTCTGGGGTATTGATAAGTGTCCTTTTCCCCACCCCCCTAAATGAAAAAGGCTGTATTTCAGATAGAAAAGGTGGCCACTAACTGCTCATCAAACCTAGATAAAAAGGTTATCTCCTCCTTCCAAATCTAAAGGTCAAAGACAACGTGGATAGCAAGTGGCCATGTGGGGAGGGAAGCAACATTCAAATTCCAGGTGTGACAAAAAGGCTGGGGGCACTGCCAGAGGTCCAGTGTGTGCAGAGCACGTCACAGAATGAAAGGTCAGCCAAGACAGTTGGGTTGGTCAGCAGGTAAAAGGACCCCAAGACCAAAGGACAGCCTGAGGCTACAGCAACTGAGTTCATAAAATTACAAAGAAAACCAGGTTTTAACATAAATAGTACCAGCAGCTATCACTAGCTCCTAGCCCAGATTTGACTGAAGAGAAATATTTTTCCAGGGAAACAGTTCTGCCATAGTTTAGAATTATTTATCTGACAGACATGTGAAATGAAATACATCCCTTTCACTGCAAAAGAAGAAAAACCAACCATAGCCACACCTGCCTTGGAATGAAGTTGTTGAGCAGACAGGCAGCAGGACAGGATCACTCCATCCTCCTCCTCCCCTCCAGTACCCACAGACATCACCCAATCTGCCCAATGCACCCTCCATAAGGCAAAATGCTTTTGCTCAGGAGATGACTTCCATAGCCCCATTTACTGCCAAATCACTTTCTAGAGCACAGAGGAGAACATAATGACAGCATTTAGTGAAGGTATTGGTTTGAGCTTTGCGTGTTGTCGCAATTAGATTTGCAATTACAGCATCCTCTCTCCCTCTCCACTCTCTGAGCTGCTCTGCTGTCCTAATTTCCTCCTAAGCATCTTTCATGGATGTGATCACTTACCACTTCTCTGTTCTCTCTGTTACAGCAGGGGCAGTCCCAAAATCCTTGATGTTTTTTTCAAAAGCAAACAGGACTCCCACCACATTTGATTTCCAATTAACTGCTGAATATGAGGTCATCCAAGTCAGCCCCATCAAGATCCCAGCAGTTCCCTGGGCTGTCCATCTGCAAGGAGGACAAACTCCTGCTTTCATGTGAGCATGGGAAAAATGCATGGGAGCACAACCCTCCCTACAGGCTGTCATTCCCCTAAAATCAAATACAGCCTTTGCCCTTCAAAACCTCTCTTAAATGAAGAGTAAACTTCTCAAGAAAAATCACACATAGTAAACACAGCACAAGCTATATTGGAAAAAAAAAGGTACTGAAAAGCTGAACTAAAGGGTGGCACAATTAAACACTTGATCCTGGAGTTTACTTATCCTCTTTAATTATTTCTAAATATTAATACTGTAGTGAAATCAATTCTCAGCCTCCAACAAGTGGTCCCCAGCTCCATTTTTTTAAATTTCTCCCATCAAGAGCACTTACTGAAAGCTTTTCCCTCCCTCCTAAAGATCTTGTTAGTTTGGCAGGAAACAGAAGTTCTTGTTGAGAAGTCCTCTGTCTAAATAGATTCTCTAAAATGTAATCCTAATTTAGTAATTGCTGCAATATTTCCTCATTCTACACGACCAGATATTCCCTAAGCCCCATCAAAATCCTCCTCAGGCACTTTCAGATGCCCTTTCTAACCTTATTCTAATACATCTGCTTTCCTGCTTCCTATCTGGAGAGTATTTATCAGAATTACTAAAAAGCAGTTCCTCTGGGAATTTCCAAAATTTACCCAGCACAGGGTCAATCTCTGCTAACTCACCATGGACCTACCCTGGCACAATTCCAGGTGCTCTTTACCTTAACCAGTTTGAAATCAACACCTGAACTGAAATGCAGCTCATTCTAAACATGCCCTAAAAGCAGAATAATAATTTTGATGTTCATTATAAATCTAGGAAATTAATGTCCTACAGCAAACCCTGGAGCTGCAGCTTGCAGCTGTGTTTGAGGAGATGTAAGTTTGAAAAAGAGGAAGGATAGTGATTTTTTCAAAGGTTGAACAGTTTCCCTTCCTTCTGCCAGCACCAGCCCATTCATGAAATAAATATTCCTCCTACTATTGCATAAGTAACTAAGAAGAAAACACATTTTATACATTTTACATTCTTTTACATTTTAACCAGAAACTAGAGCTAATCTCTTAAAAATGGGCAATGGGAAAGAACAGGATGGCACCTCTGCAAAATGCCACCTCTAAGATGAAGCTTCTCCCCAGTCCTCCCACCAGCTCCTCTACTCCCTCTATGTAAAGCCAAAATTTGCCCTGGTTCACAAGTAGCTTGAAGTCCCTTTCTGCAGCATTCACACACCAGAATGGTTAAGAAACAGCAAGGAATACAAGTGGGCTCCTCCAGGACTTTCGGTTAATTTTAGGGAATCTGAGAAGGGTTCACATAAACACCATATATCATATTATCACTGCAACCATCACCCCCTGCAGCACTGCACATCACAAGGGCAGCCCACAGAAATGTGCACACTGAGGAGCACCAGAGCCACTCCAGCCTGGGAATGAGAAGCACCCAAAAAACGTAAAAAGGTGCCTGACCTCATATACATACATATAAATTCAGGCTCTTCTCCTGCTGCTGCTCTCTAGCCCCTCTTCAAACACACACACACCCCCCCCCCCCATTCACCACAGACTTTCTAATTAGTTGAAGAAAAGAAAAATCAATAAGAAAGAAATTAAAGTTACAAATCTAACTGAAGTCAGTCACACACCCAGGGAAAATGTGTTCCTGGGGTAAAGTTTATCTAGTGTCATAATTTTATTGAAATCCTATATCTTCCTATTGACTTTTATCGTTTCAAGCTGGATGCCAGAGTTATCATTATTAGAGTCTCAGTGTTGCTCGCAGGCCTGAGGTTTGAGGTGGCTTTTTTATTTTTTTTCCTTTTATAAACAAGCTGTAATTGTCTGGTTTATTGATCAATAAATCTTTCAACTGCTTCTCTACACCCTGCTTCTGTTTGGGTAAGACTCCTGCACCAATCTCTGCAAGAAAATATTGGGTTGTTGTTTTTTAAAGAACAGATTGTTTTGTCATTAGCAATGAAAGAGAAGGAATTGTGCCGGTCAGTTCCAATAATGGCTTTTTAATGACAGATTCTAGTCACAGTAAAATCTGCTTTATTTCCACACCAGTGAACTCCAACTATTAATCCACAACCCAACAGCACAGCTCACTTGTTCTCTCACTTCTGCAGGGCTTAGAGACTGGCAGAGGAGACAGACTCTTTAAAGTGGAATCAGAATTATATTTCCCACTTGGTGCTTCTTTGATGGTACAGAAATATTCCTGTTCCAAGTATTACATCAGCTTTTTGTTTAATTAATGATAATTTTTGGAGAATGTTAATAGGCTGCTTCATTATCAGAAATCAGTGGCAAGATTTTTCCCCCTCCTCTTCATCTTCAGACTCCTAAATCCAAATTAGTTGTAATAAGGGAAAATTTCAAGACTGAAGAAAGATATGGAACTTCAACATCAAACAGATGCTATTTGCAATCAGGTATAATTTAGCTAACTATTTCTCATAAAAACACAAATAAAAGAGAGAGATGACTGTGTAACAGACTGTGTACTTTCTGGTTTTAAGCTACACAAACTCATATATAGAAGAAGGGAGATGGTAAGTGGGGCTTGACCAGATGTTTAACTTTAGTAAAATCAGCAGTGTGAGGCACAGGAACATAATTCGAAATATGGTTAGAAACAACTGAAGAATACTTAGATACATTAGACTTGTGTCAGGACCTATTGACATAGTATATTCTTAGGTTACTTGAAAAAATTAATCACATTAATCTCTGGTCCATGAGCAACTATCTTTGAGGGACTCACAAATGGCAGGACAGCACCTGAAAACAGGACAGAGGAACAGACCCAACCTTTTAAAAGAAAGATGGATGAGAACATACAGACTCTGGCAATTATAAATCACTTCAATATTTTGGTATCTCATAAAATACTTGAAAAAAACATTAACAATCAAATTGCAAGCAGCTAGAGAAGAATTAGGGACAAGAAACAATCAACTGAGCCTTAATATGAATAATATCAAAACAGTCTAATTTCCTTCTTTGACAGGTAAATTGTCTACTGAATAAAGGCAAATAATAAATGTGATAAATCTTAACTCCACTGATGTGTTTATCAAAGAGGAGAATTACAATTCAACAACATCTCTGTAATTTAGAGGAATGAATTTGTATCGGGGTGATGAAACTGATGAAAACAAAGCCCAGAGCCCTGAGTGTTGTGAGGCAGCAGAGCCACCAGGAACAGGCTGCAGCACCAGTGGGCATCTGCCCCTCCCCAGAGCTGCCTCTTTGCACCTTCCTTGTGGGAAACATCCCTCTTCAAGCTCCCCAGGATACAGGGAGATGCCCTGGACACCACAGAAAGCACCAGCCAGGGAATGTGAACAGGGATACTGACAATTAACAGGTTCTGCCCCAGTTTGATGGCTGGAGGGATTGATAAGGAACACAGTTAAGCCTTTCTTTGCAAGTAAGGCTATGTTCAAATCCCATGGCCCCCATGGAAAATGTGGGGGGAAAAGCAACAACCAAGGGACAGCAAGACCCAAGAAGCACCAGGCCTGCAGGGAGAGCTGGGGCTGAAGACACAGTGGGTCACATTTTGTTCATAGAGTCACCACATCCCCTCAGCTCCCTCTTGGAGCACTGCTAATTAGCACAGGAGCTAATGGATTCTTCCAGAACAGACAAAAACCTCAAGAGTTCTCAGCCAAACAAAAGTTAAAATACCAGAAATGTCTCAATCCCTCCTTGCCTACAGCAGCATCTATGATCACTAGAGGGCAAATGGTTCCTCTTCCTCTTACCACCTTTATCGTTTGCACAAATAATCTTTAAATCAAAATTTTCTACTCCCAAACCTACAAACAGCTTCCTCCTCAGCTACAGCCATTTCCCAACATTTCTCTCTGTGGCTGACCTATTTTCACATTACTTTGCAAATCAGAACTGACTGCAGACACATATGTATACACACACCATTGACTTTCTACTCAAGACCTCAATTAAAACACCATTTACAAAAAAAGCCCATTAACTTCATAAAAATAAAAACATCCAGCAGATTTCACTACCTTGCACTGACAAGAGCATTAGGAAACATTTTTTTTAAATATCTATAATTCTCGAATGTGACTGTCTATATATCAACCCTCTGCTTTTATTTTTGCCCCTCAAGCCAATATAAATCTACTGCAGGAGTCTAAAGATGGATTTAACCTATAAAGAAGCCTTTCAGATGTGCTGTGCCCTACAACTAAGGCTTCTCCAACAAAAATAAAACATTCCTTCTTTTCAAGTCCAAGTACCTTCATCCACGTCTAATGGGAAAAGAGGTCAGAAAGGCTGATGTACATAACCACAAGCACACAGCAAACCAGGAATCCCTGGCTGTCCCATCATCTCTCTACAAGGGATGGCTTTCATCAGGTTTCTAACACTCTCATAACAGAGCCATTTTCTTGCTGGGAAAGGCAGCATCTCTCATGCAGGCTGAACAGCAACTTTCCTCTCAGGGCTGGAAGTCTGGAGACAGCAGTCACCCAGGGAAACTGTGGTGGGAAGGGGGAACAATCAGGAGAGATCATGAGAAGGATGATCAAAGACTCATTTTAGGTGCCAGAACAAGGCATTCAGAGACACTCCTAGCTTCTCAACCATCCATTCTTAAATTTTGGAGAAAATCTGCAATCCTATTGCTCCTTTGGCAAACACTCAGCTGGCAGCTTTAAATCTACTCCTCCAAATACCTGTGTGTATCTTACATGCTCTTGTATTCCAGAGGTTTTTCTCCTGATTTATAGTTCTTCCTTTCTAGCTCTTGTCCCTCTCCTCCAACACTTCTCTGCAGAGAGCTCAGCTTGCCTTATATCCTGGCAATGGACCAGAGCAAATAAATCCACTGTAACTCTTTTAATCTGTCTCTGATAAATCTCCTGCTTACCATCTTCTGGAAAATTGTGCATGGTCTCTGAAAGCCCCATTTTGCTTACAGCACATCCATATGCCAGCTGACAAGCAATCATACAACTGACACTGCAACAAATTAAATATTATCTGACTAAAATACCCCTGGGGTCCTCTTGCTTCACAGTGAGTTTAACATGTTTAGTTATGTTTCTTAGCCTCCTGCTGATGGGAAATAATTGTATGATTTTTTCTTCATTTAGCTCCCCTCTACCGGAACGCTCACCGTTGCCTATCTCCAGAGTGAGCCTGCTTTTCTCTCTGTGTATTTGTCACCTCTTCATTCCAAAAAAACCCTCTTCTTCCCACCATTTCTCTTAGCCCCACTGCTCAGGCAGTGGCAATCTTGTGTGTGAGCTGCCTTATTCACTTGCCTCAGCACAGGGTCACTCATCATCTGACACCAGTATCTGACACCATGTGCACAGTTCACATGTGAAAAACAGTAATTTCTTTCAAAAAACCCCCAAAAACCCAAAACCATACCAGCTTCAACCTAGCCCAACAGATTACCATTGCTGCCAGAGGGAAAGCATACAACTGGCAAGTACATGCAGTCATCCTTACTTATTGGCAATACAACACTAATATTGTATTCACCTATTAAAAAAAAATTTAAAAAGAAAATAACTTACTCAACCCTGAAAAGAAAGGTTTTGTGATGGTACACCAGATTCTTTAATGCTGCCAGTGTCTGCAGTGCATAAAAATTCACCCCTATGTTCATCCCTTACCCTCAGATTTCTTTTTCCTAAGTAAGCCAGATACTGGCCTCTAAAGCTCTTAACAACCAGTTTCCTGCAGTTTTAACCACTTAAATATCATTAACTTGGGAGAAAAGTAAATTGAACTGTGCTCAAAGCCAGTGCAGTTAAGTCTGCAAGAATGGAGGAGGAGGAGGAATGGCCCCACTATCCAGGCTCTGCTCCAGAGTTATTCAGACTAAGAACTCAAACAGGAGGACAAATCTCTCACATCAGATTTTGAGAGGAGAAAAAAAAAATTGACATGACTTCATCCAATCCAACACAGCACATTCCATTGAACTCAAAAGTAATTCCTTGATCCCCTCATGATGTGTCAACAACTCTAGAAATATGCCAGCTGTGGCTTTTTGAAGAAGGCAAAGAAAAAGAGATTTTAGTTGATGCTTCAGAACATACGTCACCTGACTGTTTTATTAGAAAATATTAATAATTTCCCATACTTTACTTAATTCATAAAACATTCCCTCTACTACCCCCAGGGTATAAAAGATTGGCGATTCCAACAAGAGTTTCACAAATTTTACATCAAGTTATCTCCCAGGTCACTCATAGTGTAGCTGCATTATCTTTCTAAAGGATTCTCATGGCAGAGGGGACACAGCTCTTGGCCCTCACAGCCCAGTGGTTCCTCCTTCAGAAAGGACACTGGGCAGAGAAGACTGAACTGAGCCTGAAATCTGGCACAGTGTGCACCTTCCATACTACATAAACTACCTATAAAGCAAAAGAATATCCAAGTATATTATTGAAATAACAACTATAAAGGGTCATGTCACACCCAAACCATACTTCCAACAATAAGACTGGGACCAGATTATTTAATCACACCCAGAAATTTATCTAGGGAAAAGCAATGATAAGCCTTTACTTTGAAATAAAATTCTGTATTTTCCTTGTATGAGGTCAAAATACTAATTTCACATCATACAAAAATGTTTCACATTACCTGCATGATGAGGGTTGCATGTTTTAACTTGCACCCTTTGAAAATATGGAAGATCATTTTAACACTACACATGTCTTACATGAGATGGAAACTGCACCAAGCAGCACCTCCTTGGTTGTTTTTAAGATCTGTCACCCAGAGCACAGCTCAGCCAACATCCACAGTGTCTCACTGGCTTAACCAGGAGTCAGAGTTTGCTCTCAGGCAGCAAGTGAGCACCATGAAGCTGGGGTGATCTTCAGCCTTGTGACCTGCACTTCTAAAGGAGTTTTCTGTATTTGAAATAGAAAATGTGCTACCTCAGTGCTCGGGACTGCAGCTTCTGAACAGAGGTTTGTCACCTGCTGGCTCTTGAACCCCACATAAACCTCAGTGCAGGCTGGCAGAGAAGCCCAAAACCCACCTCTCTCTATGCCTGGGTTTCTGTTCCTCTTGAGATCCTGACATGGTAAAGAACAAAACAGGGTGTTTAAGACACAGCTACAGAGACCACTTCAGGCAGGTACTTTACCAAAATTCCAGTCATACCTTCACCTTGGGCTTCCCAACTCCAGAAAAATGACATCTGATAAATAATTTTGAAAAACAACCTCTCACTGACAACTCCTGTGGTTACTTTTATTGATCATATAAATATCCAGTCTTTTTAAACCCTGAGAAACTCCTGACCTTGCCAGTTTTCTGGTGGAAATTAATCCCATTATTTTTTTCATTGCTTGAAAATGCATTTCCTTTTATCAGGTTTTAATTTGCCACCTTTCAGCTTCATTGAACACCTTTGTTGTTGCCTTGCACAGACAGGGAAAACAACTCCCTAACAACTTCTCTAAACCATTCATTCATTAGACTCTGTGCTTTCAACTTGTCACCTCTTCTTCAACTACTTTTTAAGGTAAACAAGCCCAAGCATCAGTTTTCCAACATAACTGTTTTCCCAGTCTTTCACACTCTCATCTCCCATGTCTGTGTGCTGCTCTCATTCTGCAGCATCCTTCATTAACTGGGTTGATGAGGAATAAGTGAAGAGAAACAGTAAAGATACAGAGTCCTGTATCTCCCCCACATCTCTGTGAGTAACAGGTACATCCGCTCCCATTCCTGGCATTGTCAGAGTAACAGGACAAGATGCTTTCCCCAAACTTGCTGAGCCAGGGGATGACAAAACCCCAGCAATTACCCTCCTCAACAACCCCCTCAACCACAGCAGCAGAGAACACAAGAGAAGAGGATTCATCTCTACACCTGAGACAGAATCTCCAGTTCTTGTGACTGCTGCCTATGTGTACAAAATTCCTCAAATTCCAAACATTTCAGAACAGAAACTATGACTTTAAAATAGCCTACCAGTTAGTAGAGCTAATTTTAACACTAGCTGCCACTCAGTGAGCACCTTCCCTTACTATCACTAGACACTGCAAAATTAATTCACAGACAAAATGACGTTCCTTTCTTTTCTCTCTCTCCACTCTCTGCAATATTAAGTCAACAAAATCTTCCCTCAAAACTGCATTGACATCAACGTAATGCTCAAACCATTAGAAAAAACGTAAGGCAGTGAGGTTGTGCTTCATTAAAAACAAGTAGAAAAATGAGTTTACCAGAAGAAAAATATTATTTAGGGAAGATATTCATTATACACATTGAAAAACAATTATGATGAAATGTATGAAACCAAAACATTCATCAGTCTTTTAATTAATACTTGCCCACACTATTTGCATTTTATTTTCAACAAAACCATATGTCAATAAAGAACATGCAATATCAAAAAAACCTACTTTGTTGCAAGCTGAACCCACTGGTTTGTTTTCCCAGTAATGAAAAGCCACATTGTAGAGAATCAAACACACCATCAGTTTTTCTACTGCTGGGCACAACTTCAAAGTGAACAGAATATGATATAAGCACAGAAATGACTGGCAAACAAAAGACAGAGGGGAAAAAGTCCCTCCCTGCTATGAAACACCACAGAAAGAGCTGGTCAATAGCAAACAGTTCATGATGATTCTGCTCCCATACTGCAGCACACCCACCATGGAGAACTTTCCACATAACTCTGAGGGACTCAAATTGAATTTTAGCCTTTCCTGTGTTCCCCATACCAGAAAGACAATCCAAAAGACACCCAACCTGCCACAGGCAGAATTTCAAGTTTGCAGTCAAGTCCTCAAGAAAACAAAAAGGTGAGAACAGACCCTTTTGCACAGCAATATTTAAGAACACAACTAAATTAGCTAAAATTGTCCCATGTTTGGAAAAAAGTCAAGTGTGATGTGTCAGGAAATACAATCAGAACTATTTTTCTTATTCTAAAGTAAGTAAAAACTTTAAAATAAAGTCACATATCTGACACTATATTCGATTCTTCTGCTTCCATTTGGAAAATACCATTATATTATTCAATAAAGTGCCTTTCAATAAACCTGGCCCTCTCCTGACTTAGTACAATCTTTCTCAAATACAGCTTTATCTTACCAGCCAATGCTGCATGAGATGATGCCATTTTCAATGGAGCCTATTATCAGCACTAGGCAGACTCAGACTTGCACAACAGTTGAGGTTTGAAAGTTGCTCAAGATATTGTCCACCCCAGCTTCCCCAGCTCTGCTGGTTTCCCCTTCTCTCCAGGAGCATATTCCACAGAATTCTTCCAGGCAGGTTCATGAACAGATCAGACTCCCCTTTCCAGAAGACCAGGACTGCAATCCTTCTATTTGCCTTGCTTCCTTCCCTCAGGAGTCCTTTTTAATTATTTAACAGCATCCTTAACAATTCACCTTAGGCTGTTCAAAAAAGGCTCCACAATCACCATAAAAATCACTTGAATCCACAAGCACAAAAAAAGGGTTGGTTTGACGATGAAGGGAAGACAAAAGGTAACAGGAACAAATTATACAGCTGGGATTTCTGACCACTTGACAATCCCCCTCCCTCAATTTATTCCAAAAAGCTGCTCCTCTTTCCCTTGAAACTATTACTTTTTAGACTTGTCCTTATTATTTCATCTCCTGTGACAACATAGGTGAGCTTTACCACATTCACAGACAGCAGGACAACTGCATTGTTTCTGTCAGTGCAGTCCCAGAGATGTTGCCCAGGATTACTAATTCACTTCAGCTTGTTGAGGGTAAAGAAGCACTCAAAAAGCAGCAAGTGATAAGTTTCTGCCTGTCTCCCTGTACACATCAAGGATGCTGAATGCACATACAAACAAAGTCAACAAGCAAAGCTATGCAAAGAACCCTTGTGCAAAATACCTGCCTCAAGTCCCTGGAAGAAGTAGCACAAATTTTCCAGCAGATGTCAAATCTTTTCAACTTTTTTGCTGAATCAAATTGGTTACTAATGAAACAGTTTATGATTAATACTCACTTAAGTCAAGAAGTAAATTAGGGAAAAGCTATCAGTTGAACACGAGCAAATCACATCGGCTCCCGACACACGTAATGAAATGAGTACATGCAAAGAAAATACTATTGCTGCTTCTTTAGAAGGCTTCAACTTCTGAACAAGCTGTTAAAACAGTGTGATCACCACGTGAGATCCTCTAGTGGCATTTCTGCAACATGATGAAGAAGGTACAAGCAGTTGAAGCAGCTGAAATACAGATGTACCTTCTGATGATCCTCTGATGGCCTGAACACACGAAGCCTCACAAAGGTTTGTATCTCACTGAGCAACTACACAGAGCTCCAGTGGAGAGCTTCATTCAGGGAAATATTGATCCCATCCACCTCAGGCTGCTTGACAAGACCAGGCTGGCTGACAGGCTCTGGCACTTGGATTCCCCCTCAGTCCAAGGAGCAGGACACCGAGGTCATGGAGGGAGGAGAGGGCAAACAGTCCCATCCATCCTGTCTGTGCTCAGAGCTGCCGGGGTAGCACCTTGGAATCATGAACAGAACAGAAAATACCTGCTAGAAATGATCTCCTAAGCCTATAAGCACAATACTAGGCAAAAATTTATTACCTCTTCCTCTAGAGGAGTCTTGTACATATTTGAAGATATGTTTCTCTGTAGTATTCACTAGAGTAATTCTTCACTTTTTCCTCTTTTTACCATTTCAGGAGATGGTTAATAAATATCCATTTCTCTCCAGCAACTGAGAAACCACTGTAGTATCTCTCTGTTATCCAGACTTGACTGGAAGGAGCGCCAGGAATAAATGAGATGGGGAATAAGGACAAGAAATCACTTTGTAATTGAAAACTCAGGGCCAGCCACCAAACAAAATGCAGAAAATTCACAGAGTCACACTAAAAATCAAAGCTGAGAAGAAATGTCTGTGATCTTTGATTAATATTCTGTATTTGCACATCCAACAGGTTACCCCATATACCTAATTTTAATACCAATCCCTAAAAGCTTTGAATTTAAAAACAAATGTGGTACTAATTGAAAAACTTCCAAGCTTGTGGCATAGCTTGTACAAAGACCTGTTTCTCCAGAGGGCACAGAATGGAAACTGTAATTGTATTTAGGTTTTGGATGTGTGAGAAAGGAAGGAAAAAATACTGTCAGTTCAATGTGTATGAAGGATGATGACATGAAAAGAATAAATAGGTTGAAAACTAGAGAGCGCTGAAGTTTACATCTCAAAAGAAAAAAAACCCAACTTTATACAAAATTTTACCAACTTCTGAGGAACACAAGCAAATGAAGGAATTAATCTCCAGCTGAAGTCTGTGTGCTTCTAAAAGAAGGTACCTATTCAATCATCTTTTTCTTAATCAACAGTTTAATACTATAAACAGAAAACCAGCAGCATGACAAATGAAGTTTTTAGAGAGAGCTTCTCCCTGCCTCCTCCTGTGGCACCAAAAGGCAAACAGCTGCTCACTCTGCATTGCACACCCCATCCTCACACTGGCACACTAATGGGCTTTCTGACAAGGCAAACTCTAATATTAGACACTGCTCTTATTAGCTCAGATCAGAGGGTGCTGTTAAACCCTGCAGGTACCACACTCTGCCGAGGTTGCTCTCTTTATTTCACAAATCATGTGTAATTGCCTCTTTAATATCACCCACTGAATTGAGTTGAGCACAGTCATTCTTCCCTAAATTCAACACTCATGTACTTCAAACATACATATTTCATTCTTAAAGAATACTTTTTACAATATAAATACTTCAAAAGCTCAGAATTGAAGTTATTAGACAATTTACCCCACTGATACAAATAGGAAAAAGACACACAAAGACAACTCCTCCCATGCTCCAAACAGTGATAGCTTTTTCACTCCCCACATGAAGAAACAGGGGGTCTCTGAAGTGGTTTTAAATCCTTATGTTCCAACGAACAGTGTGTGATGGATATGGCTGTTATTTGCAACGCCATAGGAGTGGGTTAGAAATAAGCTGCTGTTATTTATAAGCAGCGTGTTGTTCTGCACACCAGAGCAGCCCCAGAGGCACAGCATCCCACGGCAAGCTGGCTGCAAGGAAAGGTTTTATGGAATGTTTGCACAGACTTAGGCACATGGGTGATCTCTGTCAGAGGCTGCTGGAGCCCAGCAGGAACCACAGCACCAGGAACGGGCACAGGCCTGGGCAGGGATCGGACAAACAGTGAGACCCTCACAGGGCAGTGGGAGACAGAACACAACCAGCAGCTGGGCTGACTTCTGCATTCAACATCAAGGAAATGTCTGTGTTCTCTGCTGTGTCTGATAGCAGACCATTTTAAACAGAGCAAGAAATGACAGCCTGTCTGTGCTGGGGGTGGTTAACGCCAGCAGGAAGCGCTTGCTCAGTGTGGACTGAAAGGGGAGGACAGTTACTCATCACTAATGCTTACTTACACACCACTCTCCTAGCAAGCTTGCTAACAGTCTGGCATGCTAATGGGTAGTAAGAAAATTTTTTTTCCTCCCTCTTCTCTTCTACAGTCTTACCCACTTTGTTAGAACCAATTTAATTACTGCTAAATCATCTCCAGCAACACATGCAAAGTCTAGTCTTAGATTTCTTCAAGAGGTGTCATTTTATCCCTTAGTATCTCCTGCTTTTTCACTTATTTGCTTTTTAAACAGAAGAGATTACTGTCAAGATATGTGAGTTTTCCTGCCATTTACAGATGACATTAGCTTCTTCCTGGCTCATTCCTACTGAAACAATGCTGTCTCCTGGCACATCAACTTTAAAAAGCAAATGCAATTGAAATTATCACCGTGCAGCTCACAAAGAGAGATACCTGCATGATATAATTGATTCCTCTTCTGATCTCACCAGTTAACAAAAACAATTGAATTTGGTATCCTTTTTAACACACTCACATATTCTTTTACAGTTCTGAGTTGAACATCCTCCCTGCTTTTGTCCTTGGTCTCATTTTCAAAAACTTTTATCTTTAGTTCGCCAATCTAGCACAAGCAAGAGACTCTCCAGTCAGGGGAAAACTGGAGCACAGACAATTAAGGCAGGAGAGAAGCAAGAGGAAAAATGCAGTATAATATATGCAAATGCAGATGTCTTATAAGGACATTGTTATAAGTAACTTGCTCATGAAACTCTTCCACTTAGCAGTGAAGAAGTGCAGGGCTACTCAGGTTTTTATGCTGCACTTTTCAGCAGTTAATCCTAAAGCAACCTCTTATGGGAGTTCAGCATCCCCATCCCCATCTTTTAGAAGGGGAAACTGGTGTCCCCAGGATGAAGTGGTTGTGATCATTCAGCAGTTTGGAACTGGGCTAAAACACAGACCTCTCAAGGCTCTCTGGGGATCTTCTCAGTGATCAGGTCATTCTTATCAAAACAAAACAAATGTGTACCAGCTCTGTAGGAAAGGGTCACTGGCACCGTGCAGACACTTCTGAGGTGCTGTCTCTCCTGAAGTCACAGAGAGAAAGGCAAAACCAGAAGGAAACAGTAAAAGGAAGCAGATATAGTAGCAAGTATGAGCATTCCCAAAGCATTCCTGTTGCATGTGCTCCAAATTCCTGACATTCTGAAGTCATGAAAGATGGCAGGAGATTTAATTCCTTCCTATTGTTGCAGAAGAAATGATCAGTACCTACCAGAATCGATCAAAATGTGATTTGGTTTCCTTTGAATTCCAGGAATAAAAGGAGAAATATGTTGGTGCTGCTTTGGCACACTGTGAGGAGATGATCCCATCACACCTCCATCCCTTTGGAGATGAAAATCAACAATTCTGCCTTTAGCGACTGATACTTCATCCTGTCCCGTGCACGAGCAAAGGAACTCAGATAAAGGTACCATTCACAAGAGAAAAGCTTCTCATTTTCTTCTCGAGTCAGCTTTCTGCTGATGGAGCTTCAGAAACATTTTCAAACCAGTTTTGAGCAAAGATGGCCAGTGTATTTTGTTTGGGAAGGGGAAAAGCACAAGTTTTAAGTCACAAACCCAGCAATGACTTCCAGCAGCACAGAGCCAAAGGCTTCCCTGTAATCTCCATTTCACACCCAGGTGAGGAGAGAAGCCACTCCTGATGTCACAGCCACAAAAAAGCCCCATCTTTGAGCAAAACCAGGGCTGCATTCACAGGCTAACTCACTGAGCTGCTGAATTTATATGCAGCAACAGAACCATGTAAGGATCAAATAAAATTAATTCTGTCTAATAACAAATTAATTGTCCATGCCAACCTCTAATGTCTCCATCATCAAATGAATTTCCATGTTATTTACCCACCACAACTTCCCATGGGGAAGGAGAAAGACAGCTGCTTAGATTAAAGAGTGAAACAGAAGAGCCTCCTAGACAAAGAATCTTTTCATTTTCTGAATGATTGCTCTACTCCAAAATGTCTTAGGAGAAATAATGTTATTTTTTTTTTATTCTTTTCACAAAACCAAGATGCAAACTGCCTGATTTGATGCTGCTATTTCATTGTCTCAGAACTGCATGCACCAACTTCTAGTGGTAAGGAGAGAGAGGCTCATGCAGAAATAATGTTCCCATTACAAAAAAAATAAATTGTCAACAGACCTAAGGAAATTACTTTTCTCATTTTATAATTTTTGAGGCATGGATAACTATAGCCTTCACCTTATTTATTGACAACATGAACATTTTTAAAAGGCATATAAGATGACAACAAAAAAAACCACTTTATGGTAAAAGTAGGCTATAAATTCTTCCAAAAGACCAAAAAAGTGACATAAGCTGTCAGATCCCCACTGCTTTTATTTTGCAATCTTATTTTAATGCCTCTAAAACATCAACAATTGTTTAGTGTGACCACACCACAGAATACCTCTCAAAATCATCACCTAATAAACAAGTTTTTCTGGGAAATAAAAGCAAGCCTTTCCTAACAGCACTATCAATGTTCCATCCACTTGAACAATCTATTTCTATGCCTGAGGACTGCTCAAGCTTAGGAAAGCAGCTCTTAACAAAGAGGTGATCCATTTAATCCTGGAAAGTGAATGGCAAAAGATTTGGAGCAACTTATGTCTTTGACCTGTTCAGTCCAACAATTCACTATTTTTTATCAGGTCAGCAGCAGCAAAAGACACAACACACCCTTTAGACAGAAGCCAAGGTTCTTTCTCACACAACACACAATTCTTACTTGAATGAGGGTTTAAAAGGTTATTACTTAGAGGGTTGTCATGGGATAACCACCCAATAACCTTTGTGTTACCATATGTTTGTATTTGTATTGGGAAATCTTCACTACAGAGCCATCAGTAGGACTGTGGTCAGACTTAAAAGAGCTGCCTAGATCATAGAGTGGTCCTACCAAAATTCTGCCCTGACTGTCCCTGCAGCCACAGAGGAAAGCAAAAATCTGTGCTCAGAAAAACTGTGGGGCAGGAGGACCTGTGAGCAATCTTTCAAAAGCGAGCAGGATCCATCACACGGATGTAATTCATCCCGGCTGCAATGGCTTTTCTACACAGATATTAGGAGCAACAGTGTCACTCTTCCAAAGGAGAAACAAAACAACTTTTAGTTAAGAAATGAAGCAGATGGCTTGTGTAGATTAAAGAGAAGGTAGAGAGCAACGCACGAGCAAACCGCTGCACCCAAATCCCACAGTAATTACCGCGGTGGCGGCGGCTCACTAATGATGCTGTGCCTCTGAACTGGGACAAATTAACACAAAGACAAACATGCTGGTGACTTGCAGCCCAAGGGAAGGTGAATATTATGGAGACACAGACATTTAAGGCAATCACAACAGATTAAATGCTGCAAGGTAGAGGCAAGCAACATGCAGTCCCAAGAGGAAAGGGATGCAGGGAAGAATGTGTTCCTCATCTGTCCTAGAAAACAAAATGAAAATGAAAACTGTTGTTTTACAGAGATCCATTGTACAGACTCTCTCATCCCACTTGTTTTTCAGTATCTCCACTGTTGGTCCATTTGCCTCAAACTTATGTAAAGAGATCAGAATCACTGTCACTGGGATACATGCTCAGTCAGGATAAACTAGCATCACCTGGCCCATGGGTTATGTTGGTTCAAGTGTGAACTTTCATAAAGCAAAACTGTATGAAAATACATCCCCTGCATTGACATTTCACTCCCAAACATCATGAACTGCCAGAGCAGTAAGTCTGGGGCTGGATGTCTAATGAACACTGCAGTTTTCCCCACTGAGAGGAGTGGCAGCTAATACCCCGTTCCAATGAGTTCAGGTTGCTTAGCCTGTGGTAGCAGCTCATTTTCTTGAACCTCTGGGAATAGAGGTGCAGTTTCTGGTGTGGCTTTTTGGATATTATTGATGCTGACTATTTCTGGGCTTCAAGATCTGGCAGGCAGTAAGAGTCTTCTTGGTCTGGACCAGTGGAGAGCAATTCAATATTATTTTGTACTTTGGATGGTTTTAAGCTAATGAAGGTCCTATTCTTTTTTATAACTCCCCATGCAAATGTTAATTTTTAATAAACTTTGCCCAAGTAGGATTTAAAGCTTATCTCACAAGACATATTTAGAGCAGTGCCATGGTGAAGTAATTCTGGGGAAAAAAATACGTACAGCTGAAAATAGGATATTTCTGCATGCTTGCTTCAAAGGCTACCAAGAGTTTTTTGTGCAGACTTGTCATCAGACTAGTCATTGTGCAGGACTGGAACTATTAATTAACAACACAAACCTGTGCCTCTCACGTGCTGCAGAGGAACACCATCATCACCCTGCGCTCTGTGCTGCACATCAGTGACACAAACATCCCCAGTGACATCCCTGCAAGTGTCCAAGGCCAGGCTGGATGGGACACTGAGCAACCTGGTCTAGTGGAAGGTATCCCTGACCATGGCAGGGGGTTGGAAGAAGATGAGTTTTAGGGTTTCTTCCAAGCCAAACCATCCTGTGATTCTACAAGGTGGGAAGGGTGGTGGTAATGGAGAGGGTGGGAAGAGCAGCCAGATTTCATTTAAACTTCACAGGGCTGGCAAGGTTGATCTGATGCTAAGAGGCAGCATGTGGACTGAGCAAGTGGCTGTAGTGTCAGCAGGCTCTCTGGGGATGCTCTGATGGAAACCTTGCAGAGGCTGCTTAGCACGAGCCAGGCTGGCAAACCAGCCAGGAGGAACACTGTGCTTGTCTGGGACCCGACTGAAAAGGGCTCTAAAAAGGTGCTGTTGCTGAGGGAGAACACAGACCTTATTACATATCCATGCTCAAGAACCCATAATCAATTCAAAATAATTAATTGTAATCATGTGAATGGCAGGACTTCTACACATCATTTTCAAAACCTGTGGAGCCATCTCTTGGAGTCTCTCAGCCCCTTGTTTCAGTCCATCACAAGTTAATTATGGGAGAGAGCTTCAAAATGCATCAAGAGCTATCACATATGTGGGGGTCATTTGTGCTGAAGACAGGAAAATGCATTAATGGGAAAGGTGCTGTGAGCAGCTGAGCTTTCTCTGCAACGTTCAGAGATTCAAGGACACAATTTATGACCTTTCTTTTCCATCATCAGAACCATTCAGAGACCTAATGCTCAAAAAACAGAGTTAACAAACTAGACCTCTTTAGTTCTTTAATTTGCTCATTTTTATTTATAACATATTTTTGTATGTGTAGATAAGATTTTAAGTATTGTGCATCACTTCTTGCCCCACAATACTACTCTTGTCAGCAAGTGCATTCAACCTGTCCACAGAAGTTTCCAAGAGAGAATAAAAATAACACTGGAGAGTTCCCTCAAGCATCAGGATTTACCTGGTATTTCACAGCTTTCTTAGCACATCTCGTTGGGAAATGAGCCCTTTGACTTTGGGAAATGAATCCTTTCCTATGCATAGGTCATCAACAGATGGCAGCACATAAAAAAGATGTTGCTTCTGAAATATTCATGTTGTTTACTGCTCTAAGTTGTTACTTTGCTTCATATCTTGAGGGATGACACCCCAAAATTAAATCCAAATATTTAATTTTGGGTTTAGGATTCTTGCCATGCTGTCTGGTTCACTCTATTTAAGCTCCAGAAATCAAAATAACATAAAATTTTGATTAAAAAAAAGCCACTACACTGCCATCAAGTTCTTTCCTCATTTGAAACTCTTTTCATCTGTGTCTTTAAAATTACCCTCTGCTCCCATTATCCATATACATCACCAAGAATCACAAAGTCTGAAGGTGAGGATGCAGAATGAACGGCCTGTGACCCACAAATCAGACACACATGGGCATTGGAATTATAGTTCCCAAACAAGATTCATGTCCTCTTCCCAGCAGCAAGGAACTGCTGCATTGAGCTAAATATCTCAGAAATCCATATGCACAGGTCCCAGAAAAGGGGTATGGCAAAGTTACAAAATCCACATGCAATGACTGAAAAACTGAAAAATACTTTTTTTCCCTCAATTCTTTTCTAGTAAAATGCATTGTCTGTGAAAGAAATGTTCAACCTTAATTATCACCACTGAAAATACCCATATTCTCAGCACATGGAACCCATCAAACAAATGCCTTTTATGGCTGAAGTGCTCTTGCACAATGTGGCTCCACTGCAGTCTCAAAACACCAACTGGTCTGGCTGAATAAAGAGAGCATTTGTTAGACAGCAAAAAAGGTCTGGATCTCTTTCTAAAACAATGTAACGGAAATAAAAATTTCCTTTGAGCGTGTGGCAAAATAAAATTAAAGATCCCACTTGATATACAAAATAGAAGCCTCTCTCATATGAAGCACAACATAGATGAATGGGAAAAAAGTCCATACACATATCACTGATAGCAAAAGCCTGAAAGGCTCTGTTTTTGTGACATGTTTTCATATTTGCCCAAAACCAACTCTGAACACATAAAAATGAGGAGTCTTACCGCTTGTGTAAGGGAGATGAGCACTACAAATTAAAATACTCTGTTTTTTAAGCATTGATTTTCATTTCCAGGTGTCAGAGCTCCTGCAAACGTTGTGTTGGCCCTGCCAGGGACAGGCAGCCCAGTGAGGGACAATACAGGGAATCTGCTCCATGTGTGCCCCATCTCCAATAAATTTTGGGTGCTCACTGTCTTTTATGAGCAATATCACATTCTCCTGACCACACAGCAACAGGATTTAGTCAGCAGAGATACTGAAACAACCTTGGTTTCCTCAGGTATGGGGAACCAAGAACAACAAACTCTCAATTATTGTGACCTACACAGGCCTGGGTAACAAGCCTTTAGCAGCATCTGCCCAGACACCAGGGACAGCTTTTCCCTGGTGTAGCTCAGATGATGTCCACAGAACCACAACAGGGAGAAATTCAGCCTCAGGCTCATTGCACAGCAGCATTTCATCTTGGTCAGCCCACCAGCCTGGCTAAAGAGAGCATTTGGAGTATTAAGTACAAGGGAAAACCTCCAACACCCAAATCCCAGGGCATCTCTGGCCTGACATCCCTTTCAGAGCATCTTTTAAAGAAGCTGTGCTATGAAGGTGAAGCAAGCAGGGGATCAGTTGTGACTTTTCAGTGTGGGTGACCTTCTCCCCCTGCCTGCCCCCAGATGAGTCTCCAGGAAGGTATTTCCCTCTGCCTCATCTTTTAACTCTTTCAAAAAATGTCACATTGATTTTCAAGGCCAAAGAACCTGACATCTGAGAGTAAGACCATCATGTTTCCCACTAGGAAAACCACAAAAGGCTAAAATGAAGAGAGGGTTAATGCCAAGGAGTTGTTCCACAAAGGTCACATGGAACCCAGGGACTCTGGCCTCAACTGCAGCCCATGGTAAGAGCACTCTGGGTTTGCTAAGCCAGTCACTTTTTATGTCACCTGAACACTGGGGAACAAAAAGCTGCAGGAAACAAATCTGTCTTTGACTGCCCTTGGTTCTTGGAAGCTTAATTACCTTCAGCATCCTCAAATTATCTGGGATACCCTCACCAGCTGACAAAACCTTTTACCTATGCTCAACAATACAGATGGTTTTGATAGTTTTGTTTAAAAATGCAGACAGTGAGGTTTCTCATTTTCCTAAAGCATTAAACTCCCTCTTGAAGTGTAACCTGAGATCAATTTTATTTCATCTGTTATGTAGCAGTTTTAATAAAGTGTTAAAATGAAAGATATTGAAAAATTACAGGAGAAAATAATCCTCTGAAATAATGTGAAAATGGAATGGGCAAATAATAATGCAACTGGAGCAGAAAACTATTACATCCACTCTCTGTTTGCTTCCATGCTGAGCATCTCCTCTGCTTAATCTTTCCAAGAGGAGACAACAGCAGATGCCAGTCCCCACCAAAATCTCTGCTCCCAGATTTGTACCCCAGTAAAACTACTCACTACTTCTACAGGAAAACTTTCCTCTTCAGAACAAAATAGACAAAAAACCCTGTTAAACCTGCCTGTTTATAAAACTCCTTATGTAAAGATACTGTAGTGAATGAAGTATTAAATTATGCAGTGAGAGATGTAATGGAGTGAATTATATTCAGCAAGATCACACATTACTGAATATATGCAAAAAGCTGTGCTGCTGGCTTTCAGTTGTCAAGCTACACACACACACACACACATACATACATATATATATATGTTGCTCACCTCATTATTTTCTGCTGTTTCCATGTGTGATACCAAGCCCAGTGCTGACACTTGTCCTATTCTCCCTGGAAGACCCTACATTAGCATGTAAATAGCTGGCAGATACAAGGAAATGAAAGCAAGGAATAGCTCTTTAATTAACTTTAATCCTCTGAAAATCCATACAGCAATCTGTTCTGACAGTTTTCTACACGAGATCTTCTTAGGAGGTCCCTAAGTGCTGCCTGGGGATCACTGCCAGGCTGGAACAAGGAGAAAGAAGAACAAACCAGTTCTGGAGACAAAATTTAGGCATTTTTCTGCTATTAAATGATGACTGGTGACTGCCATCTGGCATTATCAGAGCTGTCATTAGCCTGACTCTGGATGGGAAACAAAGAGATGCCATAATCAAGACACAGCACACTTCCCAGCCAGGGCTCACTCACACCCAGGTCCTGGAACACACAGGGAGCAGCCTCCTCCAGCTCCTGACACCACACATGCTGCACAGCTCTGCCCTCTGGCACATGCTTTCTCAGCCTCTAGTCAACACAGAATCTCCAAGGTTGAAAAGCAAAGCAATTTCCTTGTTAGAAAACTTGATGAAACAGCTCTACAGCATTAACCCAGTCCTTCAGATCTTGAGCAGCAAAAAGGCTGGCAGTCTGTAAAGGAGTGAGCTGAAATCATTCCTCAGTGGCTTACATCTTCCAAATGTGACAAGTGTTATTCATAATCCTCTATTACAGGAAATTTCCAACAAACTTTGGTGTGGGGAAAGAAATCTATACATACATGGAAGGAGGTGCAGCTTTTGGCAACACAAAACTGTCAAATAACTCGTACCTGCAGATTTGGTTTAGCTCTGAGAGTGGTCTCCTGCTGATGGGAGCAGGTACAAATCTCCCAGCAAGATCAGGGGTTCCAGCTGTGCCATGGAGTGACCACTTACAGCTCAGAGAGCTGACCTGCAGGATTCCCCAAAGAGCTAGACAAAAACTGAGCTCCCTGCAGGAGGACTGGGAGCAGATTGAGAGCAGGGACCAGGCAGAAATGCAGGGAGCCAGTTCTCAGTCCCCTGGATTTATCTGGAGCTAAAGCAGGGCAGAGCAGAACTCATGAGCATCCAACAGGTAAATCAGGGAAAGCCCTGGCTCCAGCCCAGAGCCACCTGCACAAAGAGCCCAGAGAGCAGGGGGGATAAGGGAAGGAATGACATGAGCAGCCCGTGCCCTTGCTAAGGCCTCCAAACCAACACAAGGTGAACAGGCAGTGATGCATAAGAACCCTGAAAATCTGCCTGATGAGGTGACAGAAAAGGCAAGTAAGGCTGAAACATAAAGGATGGTTCTATAAGATCAATCTCCAGTTTTTATGATGCAGGAATAGGTCTATTAAGGCCAAGTGCGAGACCAGATCTGTGAAGAGGGTCAAAGGTATAAATTCCTACCTGCCACACTCAGGTTCCCTCCATCCTTTTCAGCCTAGATTTCCACAACATTTACAGAGGTGTTTTAACAAATACAAATTAAGATAACGCAAAAGATAAATACAAACTCATGTCTTGCTCAGTCTGCTATTCCCAGAGGATTCAAAAATAAAAGACACAGCAGTAAGCAAAAAGTGCTTAGATCACAGATATAGCATTAAGCAAAACAAATTTGTCAGACAGCATGACCCTATAACTACCTACAGACCTGCTTGCCCCAAGCCCAACTAACAGTCCTATTCCTGTAGCTTCATGTTCTCCTGCCAGTTGAACCACACTAAGTAAAAAGACTGCATGTCATCACAATCCCCCTCCCAATTTTAATAATGCTGTAATATCATGAGCAGACATCTCACTTAATTCATCATATCAGATTCCAGTGCTAAAACATACAGAAAATATTCAGCATGGCAACTTCAAAAACTTGGTGACTGATAATGCTCAGAAGAACGCAGCCTTTTATGAATGTGAGCATGAATTTCAATAAAATGACCTTTAACATGACAGATTCCAGCTGAAGAAAGAAGGATATCTCTACTGACACATAAATTACTTAAGATGAAGGTGTTCCTCCTAAGATTTACCTTACACAGACTAGTCCTTATACACACTGATCACTAATCCTCTTTAAACTACGCCCTACTTCCTGAAGCTCTGAGAAGTAATGTTCTAATCTGATCTAAATTTTCCATAATAGAGAAACACCATAAAAGTGCCCTTAACAGCTATGAAGACAAATAAAAGGTGAAATTGGAATAAGTTCATAAAAACATTATAATCACACCCAGGACTAGTTAGAGGATTGCACTTTGGTCATCTGGCAACAATACCTGGCACAGATAATGTCTGAACTAAGGCCCCTCAGCTTATCTGACAGCTGACTGCCTCACTTTAAAGAAGTATGCAGTCACCAACCAGGCAGCTCCATAAAATAAAATAATTAAATAAATAAAGTCAACTCTTAATTGTAAATGGACAAGAAAGGGGAAAAAATCCACAAAGTAATGCCCCAAATAAGGTATAATACATTTGAAAACTCCATCCCAGAGAAAAGGACCACCCAGCTCCATATACTGCCCACAGCTGCACATTTCAGCAGGCTGATTCATCTTCCAGACAGGCAGGAGTGACAGCAGCTGTGATCCACTCACACTTTTCTTTGCCTGGGAATACAGTGATTTGTTTACTCATTGCAACACTGTGAAATCTCATGGGATATTCAGACACTTGTACAGGGGGAAGAGAATGAGCAGTTCAGAAATTGCTACTTGCAATACATGGGCTTGCAAGAGTATCTCATATCTTCAACAAAATTTGAAAGAAAATAAACCTACTGATATCCATAGATTTTTTTTTTAACATTACCAGTTTCATAAAGATGAAAACAAATAGAAATATCAAAACAGTGAAAGTCACGATGCTTGCACGAAGCAAGAAAAGGTCATGTAAATGTAAAACATAATGGAGAATTCCAAGTAAATAAAAGCCACTGCAATAACATTAATTTGTATTTTAAAGGTAGACAAATTTCAATGCTACGAAAACATAAAACCCCAAACAAAACTGAGCTGGGCAGTTGCACATACAGGGCAATCCTTTGCACCAGTGACTGTAGCTGCACACTCTGACTTCTGCCCCAGCAAAGTTACAGGCTCCAAAAAGGACCATCACAGCTCCTCTGCTCTATTTTAACCAGAGAACTGTGATAAAAGCAGCTAAATGCTTCCAGAAATTAAACTCCACTAAGAAGATATAATAATAATCTCAAAGCTGGATATTCACCCAAGACCAAAATAACAAAGGTGTTAACAGACAAAAGGAATAAAATGATTTATCATTAAAAATGGCTATCATATTGGAGATGCCAGCCAGCAGACATTCTCCTCTGTTTTGAAAGCAGAGATAAGGTTGTTCTGGGAAATTAGAGTCAATGGCAAGGAAGTTTCACCTGAACATTAGGAAAATTAGTTAAGAAGGTTCAGAATTCAAAGCATCTTTTAGAGTTGAGTGTAACAAGATAAAATAGAGATAGATAAGCACAAGCTTTTGTGAAAGTAATTTAAACTGAACCAGTTAACAATTCTTTGAGAGAACTCACAGGAGAGCAAGCCAGTGAACACAGTGTTTGAAAGCCTGTCTAAATGACCAAGCATCCCTGGGTTTTAATCATGATGTGAGAGTCAAATACCTGCTGGTATGAGCTGGCTGATGGAGGAGCACACCACCCCTCCTTGCCATGGAATGCAATTAGCAGAAAGCTACACTGGGGATTAGAGCCAGAAGTTTCCCTCAGTATCATTATTAGTGTAGTGGAACAGGGGCAAACAGCAAGATGTGAGCTGGCAACATAAAATATTCATGTCAGCAGAGTCTAGAGACAAGGGTGAGGCATTCTGGAGCATCTAAAAATATAAATAATGACAGACAAGCAAAGGCTGACAGACTGAGCAAAATCACACACAAATGCAAGTTAACGCAGAGGGGAAGGAAAAAATATTAGATTTCACACAGTGTGTGCACAAGCAGCTTTTACACCACAACCTCCTAGGGATTTGGACACCCTTGGGAGCTATGACATCCCTACAGACATGCCAGCCAGACAGCCTGCAGAGAGGAGGGAAGGGACTTCAGCCATAACCTCCACAAACAAAACCACTTCAGCATTAGGGCTCCAGGAAAAAATCAGATCCTTCTACTAACACAGGTTCACCAAAATGATACCAGATATCACAAGGTATTCTGATGTTCCAGGATATGACAAGACTTGGCAGATGTAGCAAAGCAGTAAAATGCTGATGCTAACGCAGTGGAGCAGGCAGTGTCAGGGAATACATACACACGTGCTACAGCAAAGGATTTGCCACCTGAAGGAAGGTCATTGTCACATAGGTAAGGCAGAGAAAACTGCAGTCTACACTGGGGGACTTAATAAAAAAAACAAACATTCCCGGAAGGAGATACAATAAAGATTTAACAGTTCTTCCACACCTCACACCGCTGCTGTTTGATTCAGGCTCAGGTCTTCAGTTATTTCACCCAAGCATCTCTGTTCCCCATCCCCTTTTACAACTGAGTTAACAGTGCTTCTCCACCTCACAGGAATGACAGAAGGAAAAAAGCAGCTCTAGACATTAAGTAGTGCTAAAATGTGAGTGACAGTGTCATTCAGGTTCCCAAAATAGACAGCATTTAACCTTCATTAGTTGTTAACAGCTCTCATAAGTCTACCAAGCATTGATACTCGGATATTTATAACACATTTACCTCCAGACCGAGTCCCAGGACTAAAAAGAGAAAGGACAGGCAATGTATCAAGAAGGTTCCTACCCTCAGAGTTTCTTATCACTACTTCTTGGGGAAAAAATTGCCAGGAGAAAGAACTCATTGGTCTGGATGAATAAACCTTGTAAGTCCCAAAGCTGTCCCTGGGGAGAGCAGCAATCGGCGCTTGTTACGTCTGAACAATGCAGCAAAATGAGAAGGCCCCATTTTTCTTAAGTTGTATTTGCATGAAGAATGTGAACTCTGTAATTTGCATTTAATTTTATTAGCCATCCTTTTAGCATATTGAAAGTTAATTACAAATCAAAACTTTTGATGCAGATCGTTAGGCACCCATTCATCCACAGGGAGGCAGAGCCATGATCCCAGCGCAGAGCAGCTGAGGAGGAACAGCTTGCAGGTTCTGTCAGCTGAAGAGCATCCAAAACACAGGGAATTCTCCAAAAAGCCAACAAAGTATGACCCCCTGCCCACTAGTCAGGGTGGGCAGGAAGTTCTTTATCTGCTCTTATTGATAATTCAACTGAATGCGCCTCCTTGGACATTTTGGCTGCAGCTAAGGGATCCTTCAGTGGAGCAGTTTGACATTAAAACTAAGCCCATGTAACTGCTGGCTGATGAGGGGCAACAATTCCACATCCCTGCTCCCTCTTCTTAAAGGAAAACTAAGCAGACCAAAACTACCTCTGCAAAGGGAGAGGCAGTGAGAAAATAAACACTGATAAACACCCCAAACTCACCCCAGCTATGTGAAGTGCACACACAGTCACAGCAGTTTGGTAGGAGACAGATTTAGATAAGTCAGCTTGAGCTGGTTTGCTTGGAGGGATCAAAAAATTCCTCATGTTAGGGAGAGAACCCCAACAGAGCACACAACTCAGTGCAGGAAGTGCACCAAGAGCTGCAGCAGGAGCTTCAGAACCTCAGAACTCACTAATCCATGCGCAGACAGAGAGGAAAGTGAGGCAGGGAAGATGTGCACATTTAATTACTTCTGTATTTCCCATTTCCTTATGTTATCTGAAGGAAAACATCAGACCCAGAACATGTGTTTCACATCCTTCTGCTTGGTTATGCCCCTAGAGAGTTAAACTATAAACCTGGCTATTATTTACAGCTCCTCAGCATCCTATTTAGGATATTTTCAAGGAATTCAGCAGGGCTTTTTTCTTCTCTTTTATGCAAGTAAAAAGCCAATATTGGAACACAAGGGCTACAACCATAGCCTCAGGTTAACACCACACATGACAAACTCATGCACAGATACTACATAAGAAACACGTCTCACATAAAAGGAGGGCATGGATTAAATAGCTTTCTGGGGTTTTTTTTTAATAACTTCTTTGGTAGAAAAGATTTCATTTAAAGCTTTTAAAGTGTGATGACCATGCTCCATTATGAACCACTCACTGAACTACCCATGACCTGCAACTCTGTGACAGTTCCAGCACAGGGAAAAAGCACAGAGATGGGCAGAATGAGACACTAGGCAGTCCTGCTGTATCCCACACATTCAGAGATGAAATGGCCACTCAGCTGAGTGGTACTTTCCTGCTCAGGAGCACAGAGGATTGCTTAGAGGCACATGAAGCAGGCAGCTCCTTGCAGAAGGCCATCACCTGGGCTTTCAGCAGAGCTGTGCCTGGATGGGACACTGGGAGAGCAGGAGGAACGTGCAGCTGCTACCACTCCCCAGTGTTTAGGGAGAACAAGGAATGGCTCTGAGAAAACTAACAGCTTCGTGGTTTTAAACTGGGAGGGACAGGAGAAAACAAACAGATTATTTGCCTGGCATTTTGCTAGAAGCAAACAGCAGAGCTGAGATTTACTTAAAGAACTGGCAGAGTGCACCAGAGATGGGAAAGGAAATTATTGGAATCATTGAAGACTTCCAAGCACTGAGGTGGCAAAGGTTACCCCCAGCCCTTGGGTGGGGGCTTTGGTCCATGCAGGTTGAGCCCCTGTAGCCCCATGTGTAGAATGAATAAGAGGGAAAAAGGATGATGGTCAGGGATATGTAGCTAAAACAGGGAGTGGGAGACATGTCAGTGGTGCTCTTGTTCATGTTCACTTCATGCAAAAGGTCAAAAATTCTCTTGTATGGTGATTTTTGTTTTTAAAAACCAACCCCGAATGGTTCACAAGCACTTTTTCCCCAGCACCAAACTCTTACATACCCTATCTTAATAAACATCTTCAGGTTGGAGAGGGAGAAAAGGCATTTTGCTTTGATTTCATTATATCTCCTGAAATTGCTTTTTTCTTTCTGCGTTTTTTTCTTGTCATTCAGTTGTGGTGGCCCTCACCTAGGGATAATGCAATAACACTTCTGACAAGGTCAGCTTTCCAATAACTTTGCAAATGGCATTTCCCAATGACAAAACAAGCACAGCTTCTCCTCTCTTTGTAATTAATATAATAGAAATGTCAACCTGAAAAGTTAGTCTCCAAAGGTAGTATGTTATCAACTGAAAATTAATTTATTAAAGCCAGAAAGTGTTTCCTTATCTACAAAGCTGAAAATACAATAGACAGAGTAGAACTACTGTTACAAGCATAAAACATAAAACTTCTGCAGCTTATATATGTGTCTGAAAAAAAAAAAGCAACTGAGGAGAAGAGTTAAATTGCTAATTCAGACACTAGATCATTCTGGGAACTGTACACTGATTTTGCACATGCCCTGTAGAAGAAACATTACTTCACATACGGAAAGAAACATTACTTCACATCTATGTTTAATTTAATCACATTTTTAATGCACAGAATTAGCCTTCCCAGCTACTCTCACACACACACACAGAGCAGTAACAAGCAGCTGTTGGTCCTGGACCTGCCTGTGATCCACCTACCACATATAGGCAGAGAAGAATGGCTGTGGGAGCAGGGACTCTCCCAGTGGAGAGAAGACTCTCTGCTCAAAGGGAACAAGAACATCTCCTCTCCATGGAAGGGGAATGAGTTCTTGGCCCTGTCCATGGAGGCTGAGCCCACAGGGTTTCAGGCACCCCCCCCCTCCAAACCTACCTGCTCTACAGTCAGGTAGGTCAAAGCTCTCCCTAGGACCTGTGTGTTGTAGTCTGAATGTCTCCTTCAACTTGGCACACAAGGACAGTGAGCCCCGAGTCCTGTCATCCATTTCTTTCTATATTTAGATTTTACAGCTCCTTCCAGGCACTGAGGAGTAGCAGACATGAGCTCCAGAGAGCCAGGGGCACGGTGAGATAACCCACTCAGAGAAGCTGTGCTCACAGCTCAGGGGGAGCAAAGGAAGAGTACCCAGCTGCAGCAAAACTACACATCCTGCAGTTCCAGCAAGGGCTGGCACAGAAAACCTGCAGAATGTACATTTTCCTGTGAAAAATATTTGCCACTGATGTTAAACCCAGCCCCCAGGCACGAGAGCAGCGCAAACCTTCTCAAAGAGTTGCAGTAAAGTGAGCAGTTTAAAACGCTCCACCCCTCCAACTACTTGGTCTCAATTCCTTACACACACTCCTGTGGCATCCAAAATAACACTGACTACAAGACCAAGTAGGGTGGAATCTTTGTCTTCCTCACTGTTGCTACAGGAGCAATGACCTGGAATGATACAGCACTGGAGTAAGCCCAGGGCTTTCTACAGACCCAACACAGTGACAAGCAAAGGAACACATCTGCTGGAATCCTTGGATTCCACTGTCCAAGGAAAGTAAGGAGATGCAGACACAGACATATTTAAACATTACTCTGGCTGTGCTTCCCTACTCTTAAAAAGCAGCCTGGATGCCCCACAGGGTTGTAGGACCTTCCTAAATACAACCTCTGCAAATCAAAAGCCTCTCATGAAAAGAGATCTCCTCCTTCTCTTGACAGAAAGCAAGTCCAACATCATCTTGATGTAAAAAGCTTACCTTCTTTTCCTGTCTCATGCTCACACTTCACCTGTTGATCCCTCTCCAAATTCTTGACTTCAAAAAGGCAGTGATCTTTCTAGGGCAATCCTGAAGCTCTGGATTCATACAGACAGAAAACTGTCCCAAACTGGCTCCCCCTGAACAGGCAAGTTTACAGTTAATGATTCTTCACAGGTCCTGCCCCAAACAACACTAAAAAATCCCAGCAGCTGTTCTGTATATTGAGAAACTTGTAATATAATAATCTTGTGACATCAATCAGAATTAATTAACTGAAACCAGACCAATTCCTCAAATTTTCTATAGCTTCTATTAAATAATGTTGTTGACTCTGAAATACTACCCAAATGTGTTCATAAAAGAGGGAACAGAACATTTCTCCTTAATGCTACAAATCATGGGTCAGAGACCATTTCCAAGATGCTTTGTAAAACCTCATTTGACTTCTAATATATTCATCAATTTAAGCAGTGCTTGACCTGAGATGTTGTGAACACACATTGAACAAAATAGTCACTACTACATGATACTCTGCCAGGAGCAATCCAAATCTCCTCAATTCTCCAGACAGTCCTTCAGTTTTATAAAGATTTTGGGTCTTCATTTGAAAGGATGCTGTGACTGGTGTTTGAGTAGTGCAGCTGTTCTTACCAGAGGCTCACATCAAATGCTGAAATAAGCTACTGTGCAATTACTTAATTATCTCTCTCTCCTATTCTTTAAAAAAAAAAAAATCCACTGCAATTCAACTTGAAGCAAACCCAGTTAATCCAGTTTTATGGCTGAGAATTAAAACAGAGAGAAGTCAGAGATTCAAAGCTGCAGTTCCTGTGGCAACACCACCACTCTAAGAGGCAGCGATATTAATGCCTTCAAACCAATCGTATCTGAGGAACAAAGAAACGTGAAAAAAAAACCCTTTTTGTGCAGCTTATCCTTGCTGGTATTTCAGAGCCTGCTGTTCAGAAACCCTAAGCCCCTTGCCCACCTCTGGCTGCTGCCCAAGCCCCTGCCCAGCTCATGCTGGGGCTCAGCAGCGCGGTTTGTGCTGCCCGACTTCCCCCCACAATAATTCCCTCATCCCACCCATCCATCTTCCTGCCTGCTCCTCTGCCAGACCTGCTCAACCATCCTTCATAACTCAGAGCTGAGGAGCTAAGGAATAAATGTTACAGCACACGCATCAAGGGAACTATAACTTTGAATTACCTGACCTGGGTGAGTTTAAATTCTCAGCCATAACATTGGATTAACCTAATTTCTTTTTATTGAATATTTTACCTTTAGAAGTCCTACAGCCCTTTCTCTCAGAGAAATATGAGAAGTGAAGGTCATATAAATTCTTTTATGGGTATATTTCTAATTTTCATAATCTAACCTCTTCGCAGTGAGCATTAATATCTAGTGGGGGCAGAACAAAGCAGAATCCAGCCAGTATTCTGGGGAAAAAAAAAAATCACATTTCTATTGTTCTTCACAAATACCTCATAAAATAACACATAACTTTTAACTTTGCTACATATTCTGAATTGTTATAAAATTTTTAAAAACCCTCTAAACTTACTGCTTAAATAGAAGTTATGTCAGAGATAACATCAATAAGAATACAGAGACTGTCCTTGTGCCTCCACCTCAAAAACATCAGATGTAAAGATAATAATTCCATATTTTTATCATTACAAGGTTTGCCAGATACATAAGGCAGGAGAAAGAATTACACAAAACTGATTCCCAGAAAATTGCCAAGATAATTTTTATGAGTTCTTTTATGCTTCTAAAAGGGAAGGGGAAGCAAGACCCACGAGCCAATTCATCTTCTGCCTCCAGGCTGGCCATTTGAACTAACACTCACCACTTCCACACTGAGAGCCCTCGGGTGATAAAGCTCAACTCTAACAAAGCACATCACCCTCCTGCCTCCGTGGGACAAATTCCTACAGGCAGCACACAGGTACATAAAGCAGAATATCCAAAGTCAGTGAAAAGGTGAAATTATCCACTAGCTGTGAAGAATTAGGACAGCAGAGCAAGAGATCTCACTAGAGAGGATCCAATGGAAAGCAAGAAGGGAAGGGCAAGCTCGTTCCCAAACATGTGCAGTGCCCACAGCCTGGGAACAGCTCTGGCATCTCAGAGCCAGAGACCCCTTTGACAAATGCAGACTGACAAGTCAAACTAAGGAAACTCTTAGGCTTGGAAAAGTCATTTTGGAGCAGGATAAGGAAGTGAGAACTCAACCCTGCTACTTTCTTCATGGACACAAAAAAAGTGAGTAGTAACGCTATGACCAAATCAAGCAAAGTAAGGAAAATAGCAAAAAAGAAAATCAAGCAAGAGAAAAGTATGCACTGTTCTGGGACCCCACACCAGCAAAAACACATTCTCCTGACTTTCAGAACTCTGCAAATCTCACTTGAGAAACAGTAACATTTTTTGATTTAAAGATACTTCCTCCTCCCAAATGGTCTTTGTGCACTGCTGCAACACTACTACAGCCAAGCTCTTCTCCAAACACATCGATTTCAGCCCTCCTTACTCATCCTTTATAGACAGATTCTGCAATTGTATTAGTAAATTATATTAGCAGGCCTCGTGAAACAACCTGTTTCAAAGGAAAATGGCTTGTACTCATTTTATTCTGGAAGACAATTGCCATTTGCTTAATATAGCCATGATATTTTACTGAGGTAATTATACTCTTAGCTATCAGTAACAATTAAACCCGTAGATTGAGGTTGCTTAATAAAGGTCTCAAAATAAATAACACATTCCAAACACAGTATTTTAAAATGTCAAGCATGCAAATAGGATCTTATAATGAATATAACGAAGCATCAAGTATAAATCAGCACGGAGTTAGTTTGTCACTGTACAAATGTCTGCAAAAATTGCCATAGGAGGATTGTGGGATTCTGCTCAGAAAGCTACAGAAAGGGCAGTGCTGCAGATGAAACCATTTCAATAAATGCTGGTTCATGACAAGGCCAGGGTGAAGCCATCAACACTGCTGTGCTCCTCTAGGAGCAGGGCTGAGTGACTTGGGGAGCAGTCAAGGCTCTGGCGAGGCTGAGAAAACTTGTGTTTATTCTTTTGTATTCCCTGTAGCAACTTCCATGAAAACTGGATTTAGACCATTCCATTAGAAGCTAAATAAAAAAACCCAGAAGCAGACAAATTAGAGGGTACAGACAAAGCACAAAAATCACTCTCAGACTCTGAGATCTAGAGATATTTTAAATCAAGTCAACAGATCCTAGCAGGCTGTTGGGTATGGAAGGTGAGAGCTTGGTTTGAAAGTCCTCACAATGCAAAATGATTAAGAAAAGTGAAGTAGATCGGTGACAGACATTAAAAGACTAAAAATCAAACAGGAAAAGTGTTGTCAGAATATATATTTACAGAATCATATTACAGGGCACCTATTGCAGGCCAAGGTACAGCAAGGGCCCTCCAACACTGCTACACGTGGAGCTCTGCCCAAGCTCCAGAAAGGGATTAAGTGCATCAGGACTAAAACATGACACAGCAAGGAACTGGAAGAAGTGACTCAAAGAAGGCACAACAAATATGGGTTAGGCAGGGGAAAACAAAACAAAAAACAGTGTTAAAATAACTCCTCCCAGAACTCTATTTCCCTGAAGCACTTTCCACCTCATAGACAGAAGGCTGTGAGAGTCCACCAAAAAAAAAGTGTGATTTCCTTAACCCCAACAAAAAATGTCTGTGGCAACAGTCATCAAACTCCCAAATCTTGCTTTTTCCTCACAAAACTCAACACCCTTTATCCAGTACCCTAGACACTCCTGTGGAAACCACAAACACAAAGCCCAGCAACCACCCTGAATCAGACTGAGCTCAAGATCAGTCTGAGACCAGCTCATGGAGGGGGAGATTATTCATAAAAGCACCTACCTCATCTCTGACCTGTTGCTCTTCATCCTTTAAAAAAGGCACCCTAAAAGGAGGCTGTGAAGTAAAATGGATCATGCTACTGGCTACTAAAAATTAAAATTCAGCAGTGGCCTGATCGGAGCCCCTGCACTCCACAGACAGCAGTTATCTCTTCTCCTTTTTCCCCACACCTTTTAATGGTCTTCTTCTGCTATTATCCTCCTCCACCCCTAACTAGCAAGCACCTTTTCTCTGAAATTACTTAACTGATTAATATAATCAAGTTGAAATTAGAGAGACCTGTGCTCAATCTAAAGGGCCGCTGAATCTCCTTCAAACACAGAGTGTCTTGTCTCCCTCTTCTCAAACATGCAGGATTTGTCTAAGGAAACACTCACAAAACTTACCTTGTCGAATCACTGCAGAGGAAGAAGTGGAATTGCTTTAAAATGTATTTATTTGCAGGCATGAAAAGGAAGGTAACTTCCAGGAGTTTATAGAAACCTAGGAAGGGGAGATGCAGTGAGCAGAGGGGAAGGTTTGGTGAGGGTCAGGCTGACAGCAGTTAACAATGAGGTGTAGAGCAGCAGCACAGCTGGTGATGCACAAGCAACAGCACTGCTTACATGACATCCACAGAGGCATGAAGTGAATTGAAGGAAGGAAGGAGTATCAGAACCACCAGGGAAAGCATTAGATACTGCTCATAACCCAGGGGAGCAGCTCAGACCTGCCCCAAGGCTGACTGTGCTGTCTGGATGCAGAGCACAGCACAGGGTGTGATACCCAACAGGTCTGTCACAAGGATCTGCTTGTCAAAGTGGCAGTTTTCAGTGCTACTGAGTGCAATACTGACTGCAGTATTTACAGCTACATTTTCACATATCCCAGGGAAAGGGTTAATTCACCTTCTTCACTGAAAACCCAGAACTTTGAGACCCTTCCTTGTGCTTTAAAATCATCTATCTACCTCCTCAGAATAAACATAATGCAGGACCCAATATGACAGAGAAGTCAGCAGCATCATTTCAAATCTTTACTGATTACAAAACAAAGCAGATGGCAAATCAAGTCATGAACTCTACATCTGCCATGCTTAATGAACAGTTTAATTACCTAGTCCCATTTCTGATGCATCTTTGCCATTCTCAGCTCTGGGAGTCACTAATATACTTCACACTGACTGATATCTCCAGGAACATGTGGTATCAGCAGTCAGCTGGAGTTGCTTAATCAATACTTGTTTGGTCTCTAACTTTTATGGTGATGGCCTAAATTATGTCTCAATAGAAACAGATTTCCTATCATATCACATGATCTGGTTGAGAGCTCAGGAAACAAAAGGGAATTTTTCAGTCTCTTCTCTGGGCAGTAGAGAATCCAAAGACAGACAAATGCACAGACAGGAAATAAACACAGAGAAACAACAACATCCAACACGAGCAGATCAGTTCAGTCACTGCGTTCTGCCTTACAGAGAGCAAGAGAGGCAATTATGGCAGTGTGCATTCCTAAAGTCTACAGTTTCAGGAGCAAATTGGACTCATTTGGAATAAGTTGAAATTGGGCTTCATGTTTTGAGTTTTGAGCTTCCTGCAAAGGCTCATGCACTGTCTGAACAAAAAGCAGGGCATTTTGTCTCTGATCAAACTTGCTGCCTGCTCACTCTGCAGCTTCTTGCAGGTACATCCAGCTCTGGGCACTGAAGGAATCACTGCTTTCAGGAGTCACTGAAATGAACATGTGCAGGGGAAGAGGTTGGCAGGTCTGAACCCTGACAGCAGCTAAGTGAGGAACACAGCAAGGGCTGATCACAACCAGGTAAAATCACTCAAGGAGAGGAGGAGATGATGGCCAACCTTTGGCCCTCCACATCAGTGGGGCTTTTCTCCAGCCTCACTTCTGCTGCACAAGAGCCAGCTGTGCCCTCTGGAAGCTGCCCTCCTCCCATAAATAACCAGAGCTCTCTTTCCATGAAATACTGACTCAATCAGCTGCTTGCACTGAGATAGGGATTTTCAGAAAGGGTTTTTCATTTTGAGAGGCCTCTAAGTCATATAAAATTTCCTAAGAGATTCAAATTTTAGCCATACAGTAGCAGAATTGACCGTTTTTAGCAAACTCACTTCATAAACAAAGACCAGGAGTTGTGTGCAAAGCTCTCAGATAAAGAGGAACACTCACAAGCTTAAGGACAATGCAAAAGCCAACTACAAAACTGTGTGAGTAAACATAGCATTCAAAGCAAATACAGCAGTAAATCAAACAGGAAAAAGGGCAGAGGAGGACTAGGTCTTTCCCCAGCATTTCAGGTGTCTGCCAGTACTGCTGTATCACAACTACCTCAGGTAATAAAGCAAAGATGAAAGATTACCCCAAATCTCTGAGCAAAGACAAAGCAAAAAGACAGCACAACAGACAGCAAACCCAACCAGGCCAATCTCTGGGAGAGAGAGTGAATCTATCCCTTCAAACAGCAATTTCTGTTTCATCACCTTAAGTGAAGGGAGTGACACTCCAGGAGAAACCTTCCAGCCATCACTGTCTGAAAGCCCCAGTGGTGTCCAAATCCAGTCTTATGCTTCATTGAAAACACGTAAATCAGAACCCTTCAGTACTGCCCTGACTTACAAGGACATATGGGACAAAATAATCAACCAGCATGTTCTAAACAGGAGTTTGTCAGCAGGAATAATCAGGATGCAGCTCCTACACCAGCCCACTGTCAGCAGTGGAATCGATGGGGTTGGGCCAGTGCACTAACATGTCAGAGACTGGAGAATGCTGCTCCTCAAGCCTGTCAGGGAAGAGAGATTTGTAGTGATGCACTGAAATATCCCAGACTGACAACAGTGCCAGTTGCAAGCAGTAAACCAACTGGAAAGGCCCCAGTAAGACCAAGAAAGCCCAAAAGACGCAAATGAGGCAAGGAAGCAAGCAATGGACAGAGACTTTAAATGCCCTGAAATGGAAATATGAGAGCAGCCAAGACTGACAGAGACCATGGCAAGCAGCAACTGAACAGGGCTGACAAGTGAGACAGGCAGTCTGTAAGAGCCACAAAGTATTGCTTGAATCTTGGAAAAAAATCGGTAGTCATCAAAGTGAGAAGGAATCAGACTGGCAAAGCAAGTGCCCCCTGAAGAGACTACATTTACTGCTGAAATATTTGGTACTGCTGCTACCAAATGAAGAACAACTTATTGTTTTCTATTGATATTTTAAAACATATTCTAGCACCGAGACTTCCAGGTTCCAATTTGAGCCCAAAGAAAGGAAAACTGTTACTGTATTAAACTTGCACTGTTAAACACGTCTGCTGCCTTTCAGTCCTTATTTGCTCAGCATACAGGAACTGATTCACTGCCCTAGTAGAGGGTCAAACATACACAAATGCAAAAGTCACACTATCAAAAGCAATAGCAATTCAATCATATATATAATAGTCTCCCCCAAATTAGATTTTCACAGTCCTATTTAACAAGACAAAGATTGAATAGAGAGAACTCATCTTTTCCATTCTCAAATTACATAGAAGCATGCTATACTACTGATGCCACTAATTAGATGATTAAATACCATTCTAGGTGATATGCTTTCAATGTAAAATAATTATTTTTGACAGGAAATATATTTGCTCAATCTCATTGTAAATCACAATACCACACTTTTTTTAATTAAATGAAATTCCTCCTTCTGCTTTTGCATGAGAAGAGCAACCAGGAGGAGAAACAGTGCCAAGGATCGATTGTCCAAGTACCATAATGCATGTATTTCTTCACAAAGGACCCCAGCATTCTCTGGATGGAATATAAATTTTCAGAGAACAGCAAAGACTTTATTCCTTTAAAATAGGTCAGTTGAGGAATCACTGAGCACAGTGACAACTTCCCCTGTCAAAACACGAGTTTGTTTGCCATGGTCTGATGAAGGACACTTCCAACTTTTTCTATGCTCCTCTTCAGAGGGAGCACAGCAAACAAAACAATGGTTTTGTCTTTCTATATAAATCAGGATACAATCTGTCACATGACAAAGTACTGTTGTGGCTTTGTCCTGTATTAAAGAAAAGTAAGGATATTCTGTGTTCTGTGACAAAAAGTGTTTCTGCTGAGCAATGGAAATAAGTCAACAAAGGGAATATTTTAGAAACCATCTGAGAAACTTCCTTCAGGGCTGAGCAGTCCAGTGCAGTGTTAAGACAGATGAGAAGGCTGTAAAGAAATGGTTTTTATTGGGCTCAGTATCCACCTGTGCCTTACCCAGCCATGGCAGTACCAAACTAGAACACTGTGGAGAGCTGGCTGCTGCTGGGGGTAGGGAAAGTCTGAGGAGGAGACACTTTTTCTATTTCCATGGAGAGAGTTTGGTCCTTCCACCCTGACTGCAGTGCCTGCCTCGGTGTGAAGCTGAAAGAACTGCTGTCATTTTTCTCTTTGCACTAATGTGGCTCTCCGTGGCATCAAATTCTGCAGTCAGAAGATCTGATGGAATATCCTCTGGTAAAGTGGCTGCTTCATGCTTCAAGAGCCCTGCTTACTGCACCATATATCACAGCTTCTTTGGCTCAACAATGACATGGGAATTACACAAAATTGGGTGCAGGACAATTAAAATCGATCAAAACGCTTTAGTTGACACTGAAAATCAAAGTCTAACGCTCAAGCACCAGCGCAGTTCTTTTCCCTCCTGCCTCCCCACGCAGTGTTGTGCCTGGCTCCCTCTCATGAGCTCTGACTACTGGAGTCTGACCTTCTGCACACACATAAGCTCATTTACGTGAGCAGCTTTATAACACCAGGGAGATTGCTCAGATGAGGGAAGTTTTGCAAGCAGTATTCTTGGAAAGTGAAGTAACTCTCATTCTGACTACAGCGAATTATTATTCCCTTTGTGGAAAGAGAGCTCTCAAAATTTAATATAAAATTTTCAATGCTCTGCAGACTTCAGAATTATTGTATAGAATTTCATCATGAGAGCACACCTGATATAGGATGATGCAGACCTCTTTGATATATTCTATAGAAAGAATCTTAAAACGTATTTTCAATTTACTGGTCTAGTGCTTGCCATTACATTTGAACAGACTTCCAGCGTAAGAAGAAGGCAAATCTCTTACTCTCTGTAAATTGTTTTTCCACAGGAACAGTTGACAAGGTGCCGCCACTTCGTTCTCTTTAGGAAAGGAGGCAATGCAGCCAAAGCTATTATAAATTCCCTTCAGTGGCTCAAAACACTCCAGCAACAACATGATTCAATTCTCTGCCCTCACATCAATGCCAAGGCTCAGACGAGGTCACATATCCTCAGCACAGCACGAGCCCAGCTGGGGGGAACACGAGCAAAGTTTCAGGAGGCACTGGTACTTCCACTCCAAGGAAGTCCCAAAGAGAAGTTTCATGTCCCTCATGGCACCCACTATGCAAAGACCTCAGAACCATTTTGTAGCACCAGTTATGAGGTGAACAAAGAAGGAATAGGATGGACTGCTTCTGGCAGAAAGAAATAAGGACATGGGCTGTTCCACACATGGTGTAGGAACTCACCTTGGTGAGGAGCACCACGCGTTTCTGCAGCCGTCTGACCAGCGCTTCCTGGTGCTCACGTTTCTTCTTCTCGTCCAGGAGCTGGCTCTGAACCCGCAGCATTTCCTCCTGTAGCTGCTGCCTGGCCTTCTCCAGCATCCGGGCACTGAGAAAGAGAATACAGCCCTGTGAAGCCTTGGCTGCTGCCCCTCACTCAGACAGATCAGACACAGCCCAGAGGAGAAGCAGCACCATGGCACAGGGCTCAGTGGCACTCGCGTCCTACGGCTGCACCACTGGAAGCTGAGGAGCTGCAGTCTCATTATCAGCCATTGTCAGAAAAAGATATGAGAGAAGAACCACCCCAGGGACAGCCTTCTTGTGCAGCACCAGACAATTACTGGAACCTCACACATACAAAGCATTTAAATAATTGCGTATCTGTTTCAAAATCAATCCATTTGCCTTTGAGAATGTGCCCTGTTTTCAACAAACAGTGCACAATCTTGGGTTCTACTGGATCTTTTCTTCTTTTTCCAACAAAGTAGAAGAAACAATAGGTTTAATATGGTCTGCTTTGACTGACAGATAGTACTCAGCAAGTAATTACAGCCACCACCTGCACATTGCTCTTGCCAGCAACCTATGTTGGAAGAGAAATGTCTTCTGAGGCCAGGTGATTAGCGCTTCTTTTGAGATGTGGACATGATTCTCAATTAAACCAGAATAGCCTGGGCCCTCTTCTTCTCAGTTCTCTGGGCAGCATGCTGTGGTGATGCACAGTTATCCATGTTCTCCTGGAGATGCTCCCCATGTGTGCCCTTCAGCCCTCAGCCTGCTGCTGGGACACTGCTGGGCAGCTGCCCCAAGGCTCACATCAAGCAGCCCATCACAGATCAACTGCTGGCAAAGCACTTGATCAAAAACAAAATACCAGTGAAATCATTCCTGTGATTGTTAAGAGTCAGTTCCTAATTTAAATATGACGAGTTTATCCAAGACTGCACGAAGTATTTAATGAGAGAGCAGGACATGAAATAAAAGTATTGCACACAAGTCAAAAACCCTCAAGCAAGCAAGCAACATCAAACCAAACATCTCTACCTTAGTCAGGAAAGAAGATCTTTGTTTCCTTAATGTTAGAAACAACACTGGAAAATTTATGAGTGCTTCAGAGAGGTCTTATTTATCATTATAATTGAAAGAAAATAAATAAAAATGCTTTATAATAGAATAGCACTATTGTTAAGGTACTGTTTAGATAGATCCAAAAGGGAATACTAAAAGAAAACTCTTAGCATAAATCAAGTACAGCTTGCACTGCCAGGTCACCAAACTGTATTTTTTGGGAAATGTACATAGGAATTCACAAGAATTCCAAAACAGCTGTCTCCTTGAAAAACTTATGTTTTAAAGCACTGGATGAATTAGGAACCTGTTGAAAGCTCCAGTTCAATTTCAAACTATTCACAGACCAATTTAACAATCAGGAACTGTGAAATAGTCTCTTCATTGTACTCAAGTGGGAAGGTTACTCAAAAGGGCTTCACATCTGCATTTGAAACTGGATAATTGCATTACCAGGGCTCCACTTCTTCTTGGATCTGTTTTAGTTAATCAGTTAAGAAGGGTACCTGTGCCAAGAGTGACATCTCTGGTGATGGAACATGCCTATGGGTCAGCCTATCAAGCTTGCAGCAGGCCAGTCCTCAAAACAGGGCAGAAAGGATAGGTGAGGCCAGGTAAACTCAAATTCTGCCTGAAGATTCACTACAGTTTGTTCAACAATATTCCTTTTTATGCATAAGGTAAATTTAAGTACAAAACCCTCATTAACTGTGTTATAACAATTTGAATCACATTACAGAAATATTTTTTGCTTTATCAAAGAACTTGAGTCCTGATTAGAGTCAGAACAAAAGAAAAAAAATGCAAACATAAGATTAATTACTACCAAGCAGCCAAAATCTCACATTTGATTATTGCAAAACATTTTGATAAGACAATGGAGAAATCTTTTTTCTTAATCTCCCAATATTGTGACTTATTTCTATAAATGTTGAGTGGACCGACAAATTATGATTGATTTGACATTCACAAAGAAATATGAGATATGTGCTAGGCTTCCTCCCTGAAATAATGAAAAATATTTGAGATTCACATCTCATGGAGAGCAGAGACATTCAGCCACATACAAAACTCTCAAACTAGGATGGAAAACAACTGTTTTAAAACATGAGAAAGTTAAGCAAAGAGAGACAAATGGGCAATTTCCTCAGCCACTGCATGGAAATAACATGGAAATAACACCTTCATCTGCTTATATTTCAGTCTCAGTACAAATGTGATGTTAATGTACCTAAAATTCAAATACCAGAGATGTCTGAGAAAACAGGGACCATCCTCACGCTCTCTGAACTGTTACCATAGGTTTCCTTGCTATGGGAGGCATGAAATTCAACTTCCTCACAACTCTCCACACCATGCCAAAGTACATTATTGAGATCCTTTCTTCCTCTCTTAGGACAGACTGATAATTCTTCCAGAAATTGCACCAAATACAACATGAACTGCCTCTATAAGAAAAAATCCAAAAGGAAAGTTATATTTCTTATTGGCACAAAACAGGATTTGAAAGTAGGTGTTCAAAAGCAAAAGCCTTTAAAGCCAGACTTGTGCACTCTTCTTCCACCCTGATGACACCTATGGCTTTGCAGAAGTAATTGCTCACTCAGAGCATGAGCATTAAAAAATAAAATAAAATAAAAGAGGCGCAAAGTTCTCCATTCAACATAAGCCTGGAGAAGTGGCATTTTTAAAAATCTTTGCAAGTTCAAAGTAAACCTTTTAAGCCTTAAAGAGAAAAAGTCATTTCTGTTTATCAGCCTATTAATGTTCCTTGTTCCACATCCCAATGAATGAGATGCCAACATCTTTCTGTTCTGAGCTGTTGAGATTCTTCAAATTTTGCTCTTCCCTTCTGTAATCCACTTTAATGCAATCTTAATGATAAAACTTCATTTTCCAGAATATTCTTTGAAAGACTGAGAACAATGAGGGCACAGAGTGAATAGTGAAGCTATAAGATACATTTTAATAATCTCCTTCAAAAATGACAAAAGCAGCTGACAGCTCATCCCCCCCACCAGTGATCCATAAAACATTATTTTAATCATTCCATCCTTTCAGTAGCCAAGTTACCACCTCAGAGTTACTAAAAAAAGTATCAGGGAAAGCAAACAGGATGGCAGAACCAGTCTGTGCATCAGCCTGAGAGGAAAACAAGGGGTCCAGAGCGACAATTAGAAGAGCAACACTGTCTGGGTCACGTTGTAACTCGGGAGGAGATGAGACACGTGCAGGTACCAGGGCCGGCTGTCAGGAAGGAGATCCCATCAAAGAGAAGGGCAGAGGGTGAGGGGAGAAGGCTGAGGGAGCACAGAGGGAAATCACAGTGACAGTGCCACTGCACAGGCAGAGCAGAAAAAAGAAATGCGCTGCAGCCATCAACATCTTCATGTCAGAGCCCCCCCCCAAAAAAAGGGTTAACACAGAAGCTAATGAGGCAAAAAGGAGCAAGGGAAATTGTTTTGTAGCAAGGCATTTGGATGAAGAAACACCCGTTCCTGAAACTTGACAAGTGCAGCCATCTCAGTGAATCCACACGTACACACACGAACCACTCTGGAAACTGATAACAGAGGGCTGAACAAAAATGTTATTGTTCATTCCAGTTCCTCCCCCACAGCTTTTATGAGCAAACACAAAGGCTTAAACAAAAACACAGGGACTCCAACATGTCTTATATTGTCCAGGGGACAGCAGCAGGACATCCCTGTCTGGGCCCTCTCTCAAGGATCTTTCCAACCTCCAATTTCTGACAGAGACAACTTCTCCCCTCTGCTTAACCTGCCTTGGCAGAAACCCCCATAATCCAGGATAGGAACTGAAAAGGAAAAACAGAAGGGAGAAGATGAAAACAGTCTGACTTAAATAGGATAGGACACAGGAAAGAAAAGGTGAAGCTTTGCAAAACAGAAAAATATCCATCATATTTTAAAAAGAGAAAAAACTGATCCATTATGAAATGCTGCTGAAAAGACTGACTGAAGCTCTGAGAATACAGCTGCAGAATGGAGCTGCCTGAACCAATACATTTAAGGCAGGTAAATTAGAAAAGCAACTACCAGGAAGGAGGAGAGGACTTTAATGCCACAAGTATTTCAGCTCAAAAGTCAGAGGCTTGGATGCTAACTTTTTACTACAGTATGATTGGCACCTTATTCTGCTTCCTTTCTTCTTCACAGACAGAAATGTGGATAGAGGGAAGCAGTAGCACCCATCCCTGCCCTCAAAACCTACCCTGCTGCTGGGACTGTGGGAGCTGTGCAGGCCAATAGGTCTGTGTTATCTGTTTGCTCACTGCATTCAGAAAGAGAAACGATACAAAATATGAACATCTTTAGTAGAAGTTATCACAGGGGCTGTATTTTATTTAAAGCTTTAACTGTGCCTTACAGAGAGCCATATGAAATACTGCTACACAAAATACTACAGGAAACGGTCTACAGAGGGTTGGTAGGAAAACAAGCTTTCTTCTTGCTATTTATTTCCCCCAAGTCTTCAGCAAACATCTGCAAACTTTCTCTTGGTTCACACCTTGTATTTTCTCAAACATCTTTTATATAACTTACCAGCATCAGGCTTCCATCACAAATCACAAATCTTTCAAAGATAAACAGATCACACATCTCATTGCTGCTCGACATACAAGGAAGACTCGAATCACACTGAATTTATAATGAGGGAACAACATAAAGAGAATTATTTTGCTAGTGCGGCCAGATGAAATGGGTAAGAAGCAGACAGACATTTGGAGCTTTATTGGTACACTGACAATGTTTTATCTGTGAGACAGTATTTAATTTTACTCCCTAACCAGCAGTGTAACTATAAAGCCTGGAAACACAGTTCCACCAAAGTGAACAGCTAGAGAAAAGAAATAACACACATTTTCTGCCTCAGTCCCAGTACAATGGCCATAATTGACTGGCAAGAGTTAAGATTTGCTAAAAGAAATTCACATCAGGCTCCCTGTGCTTCCTTTCATTACAGGGTCACCACACTTGCTGCAGCACACGGGGCCTTGCTGACGGCAGCGACCCAAAGGAGCCAAGCCCAGGAACGCTGCCAAAATGCAGAGGCCAGGGGGGCTCTACCTGAACAGACACTTAATCAGCCACTCAACATGAGAATTACTGTCACAGTTCTAAACATGCACTCCCCATCCACCAAGATGAGAATGAAAGCAGTGTCTTAATAAATGAGAAACGTCCATGGTTTGTTTTGGTTTTACGTGGAAACATTAATAGTTTGAACATCCATCACTGAATTCTGAAATGTACAATATTTCAAGGGTGAAATAACTACAGGTGAAATAACTACTAAACCTGAAGTGTTCCTAAGGCCAAAGCTGCTACTAAAGGCATTTATTTGGTGAATAAAGCTTTTACTGGTATTTAAAAACCACTGAGGCCACACTGCTTGCTGTGCACTTATTACACTTGAGAATGCTGCTGTCTTCAGTACTACTGGCTACAAGAGAAATTAACCTGATAGTTGAATAAACAAAGTGATTAATATTAGACAAATTTATTAAGGGCTTTTGGTATGTGCAGATGCTCATGACTCTTGTTCTGAATCAACAACAAGTCAGACATCAGTTGCATCCTGAGCAAACAGATTCCCTTCGTAGTGCTTGGAGAGAAGCAAATACTAACTGTTCTTAATAAAATCCAAGTAATTAAAAAGCAGGAGTTAAATACAAGAGTCCTCTATGATGATTAACACAGCATACAGCCAGCACAGTATGTATCATCTCTCCCTGCATCATCATTTGTACGTGGCATTTGTCAATTACAGAGGACAGACTTTTTAAAGAGCATCCACTGGAAAGGATTTTCCAGTCCCATTCTGAGATAAGAACAAGTTTAAAGCGTCTTTCCAACACTGCAGAGAACAGAATGCCCACTAAGGCGATGCCCTCTGACACAGACTGACACACCAAACCAAGGCAAGATGTTCATTAAACTGTTCAAAATGCATTGCAGGGAGGTGGGAAGGGAGCATGTCCATTCCCATTATTTCATTAGGAGTCCTGCTCATTTGGTCCCATTTGCAGCTCCTGGTTTTGGCTCTCCTAACAACCCTGGCTAGTGAGGAAGGTCAGCCTGTGGATGATACTGACAGTAAGGAAGCACACACAGCTTCATCACCAAAAGCTGCCAAATGGCTGCTCCCTTCCCCATCACCCCCCACCCAGCTCTGAGCATCCAACACAAGGGAATAAAATACTGGAGAAAAGGAACTGTCACAGGAAGGAGGAAAACAAACAAACAAGCCCCCAGAAAACAACCCCAAGGAAGAATTTTGAAAGAAAACCTTTTCTTCAGCCAGGATGCAAACACCCTCACTGCAGCTGGCTTAATTTACATCATCTAATTCAAATTCTAAATGCTTCAAAGTGTTATTACACTTTTTTCTTTGAAAACAAAAATGACAACAACTGAGACAAAACTCTGAATGAGAAAACCCAAAGGCTGAAATAATTACTAATCAAAACAGAGGCCTGTACATGGGCTGGTGAAGTCACTGGCCAGCTCTACCCAGTAATTTCTCTTCATGTCGGCTCTGATGAGTTTTATATTTCTAACATTTCATCAATTTGAATCACTAAATTCAATTTGCATTCACAGATAAACAGAGAAGGAATAATAAATACTCTCATCTGACCTTGAAGTGTGACACAGAAAATTGCCCTCGATGATTTCATTTCCATCTGAACCAGAATGAATAATGCAGTTGGCCCCATCACTTACCAATCCATAATCACACTTGTGGGCTGGAGGAACTCACAGTTCTGCCTAAACATGATGAAGAAAGTCAAAACTTCTCACTCTTTTTTGTACTTTTTCTGCTGGCCCCTCACTACAGAGATTAAGCCCCTACCCCTGTCCTTCTCCACCATTCACCCCAAATACACATCCCAAGGATTTCAGTTTGTTGCACAGTCACAAGTGAGAAGCAAGGTGAAGGCATTGCATAGTTTTCTTAACCCAAACCAGTATTATGTGCATTATAAAATGCACTTAATAAGTCTTCTCCCTCCCAGTGAGCTGTCAAGTCACTGGGCCAGCTCTCCAGCACTGGTGTGAAGCACAGCCACACCACAGAGGCAACTGGTAATATGAACAACAGGAGTCACTAAGAATATTTCCAATTTTCGATATACATTCCAACCAACACTTATCAAGATAGTGGGAAAGTCATCTGGGAATAGCATGAGAGCTGAGGAGCTGTAAAGGATAAAGAACTGATAAAGATGAGTGAAAACAAGGAAAATTTGCTCGAAGTGGTGAAAGAAATGAGTAGGAGAATGGTCGTGCTGAACCAACTTGTCAGCAAACAAATCTGCTGAAATTCTAGGCTCTTGACAGTTAGATAATGGCTTATCTTAATAAAATAAGAAGGGTCAAAGTGTTTAGATGAGAAAAACAAAACATTAAACCCTCCACTGCAATATAGCAAGTGAGTCCTCACAGACTGGTGACTCATTACAGCTTTGTGAAGGTTCTGTGGATCTGTTTCAAATTACCTTTTCCAATGAGACCTCATTTCCAATGTGCATTACTGTACTCCACAGTGAAATGAGGATTGTATATTACTGCTCAGTCACTTCTGGTTTTTTAATATCTGAATCTAAGACTACCTGAACGAATTTATAGAAACACGATTGTCTAAAATATTTTTTGCAGAACAATTCAGTGATGGACCCCTACCATAACTCTCACTAAAATCCAAAGCTATGGCTCAGCATTTCAGCATCAGGCTCTTGTCAGTGAAAGCCCCTCCAGGTTATGTGATGAAAACTTGTCTCAGTTTTCACTGGGGACTCAGATAAGAACTTGTAATGTTACTTGTTGACAACAAATAAACCCAAACAATTAAGTGCTACCCCCCAGCATTTACCCATGGGGCACTGGCACAGATAAAAGCAAAGGAATGGCTGCAAAGTCACTCAGCTATCTGTGAGAGTGAATCTGCCAGACTGCTGCTCTTGACTTTTCTTTCTCACAAGCACCAATTTCACTCCATCCCTTATCTGCCTCCCACCTGCTTTGACTCAGCTTGTGTCAAAGCAGTCTACCAGGATCCAAGCTATATTAAGCATAGCATTGTAACAGACCTGCTAATCCTCAAATCCACAATATAGAAACATATTAAGTCTGCAAAGGTCTTAAAAATCTCCCATGACCAAATAACCTGACCTCTAATCATGAGTTTTCCAAGTGCCACCATATCTTTGGGCACAAACAATGTGACATGGTAGGGTAGAATCTTTTCTACCATGCTCTAACAACAAATCAGGATTCACTGCTAACTGCACCTGTTTCCTGCAGGATCTCTGCCTCATTTGCTGCAGAATTTGGAAGATTAATGAAGCACAGAAGTTGCTTAAAGAGAATGGTTTCATATTAAGGCAACTGAAAGTCTCCCAGAAAATCTGGTTCCAATTCTTGCCTGTGCCAGAGCTCCTAGTGATACCATGACCTTTTCAAAGCAGTCCTTGGTGCTGAGCTCCAGTGCTGGGCACTGACAATGCTGCTGAAATCAGCAGCAGCTACTCAGACCATATGAACCCTTGGGAAAGTGTTTTGAAAGAACATGTTCTAACTATTCCAGACTGGCATCTCCAAAAAAAAGGCTATACTTTCTCCTTGGTTTACATCTGGTATAATAGGACTAGTGTAAGAAATAACTAATAAATTATTAAATTTCTCTGTAGAAAAGCATTAATAGTTGCTCATTAAGTCAACATAATCTGCCATCTCTGCCAAGTGAAACAAGAATGCTGCATGTTATAGAAAACCAAACTAAGAAGGTGTCAGGTGACTTGAATCTGGGATTTCCTACCCCCTGAGAGCTTCACCTTGCAACCCTGATGTTGCCTTTCAAGTACCTATTTTCCTCAGGGAGAAAATATTACTTGAATATTAAAAAAACAAACAAACAAACAAACACCAAAAGATAAAAGCAAAAACACATATCTAAGAACAAGAAAGAAGCAAAACAGTAGAGTTAACTGAAACTGCCCCAAAAACATCCACTGTGGGGTAAGCTTCATCCCAATCCTATTATTTTACATTCTGATATACATGCATTTTGGGCATGTACACAAGCACAGGCAGACCCACAAAGCAGAGAAGAGCTGGTCTCCAGCCATCTGGTGTCAGATAATGAGCCCAAAGAAACTGGGATCTTTCCAAGCTCAACTGTCACACCAGGAATATCTGCTGATCCTCCTGCAGTGGCTCTGCAGCCCCTCTCTCCACAAACCCCAGGAATATGTAGAGCTGATGTGTCTGAGCAGCTGAGCAGAGGCAAAAGGCTTCCTCAGACTCTGTTTCCAAGCTGTAATTTTTACCCCATGGAAAGCATATGCCCAGATCAGACTTACTCTCAAGTCCTGCTAACCTCATTCCTGAAACATCCTGTGGATGTTTGTCTTCCCTGTTTTGCCTAGAAATCCAGAGCACTATTTCAATTTTCCACTGGACTATTGACGTTATTAGAATTTACATGCAGGGCACAGAGACCTATCTTCCTCTAATTTCTATCCCCAAAATTATCTCAAAGAACCTTTAAAACAATACAAGGCAAGGAGAAAAAAGCTGTCACCGTGAAAGGAGAACTGCCAGAACTGCATTTATAGCCCTGTTACAGCAATTCTTCTGCATCAATATTTTTAAGTGTTTAATAAAACAATACTACATGCAATGAAATCTTTTTGCAATGAATACTTACACAGAAACCAGTCAGGTGGACATGTAAATAGCCTCTGCACAGCAGTTTCAGGTTTCAAAATCACTAGATTAGCAGAGAAGTCAGATCCCTTATTTTGTGGTGAAGCTGTGATAAGGAAGTGAATTTAAAGACCTGGCAATGAAGTAATTTTGTTTCTCTATCACTCATAACAGAAATGCTCTGTTCAATGTAATTTGGTCTCAGCCAGCTGGTGCCACAAACCACACATCAATCAGCTCCATGCTGGAGGACAGGATGATAATCCAGTGTGGATTCAACAGGTGCAGTGGGAAGTTTCTGCCCCCAGCACTGCAGCACCATAAATCATCACTGTCTTGGTTTAACCCATCAGAGCATGATGCCATATGGTCTGGAGCATCATAAAATCATGGAATGGTTTGGGCTGGAAGGAACCTTAAAGATCATGTCATTCCAACCTCTCTGACATGGGCAGGGACACCTTCCACTAGACCAGGCTGTCAGAGCCCTGTCCAACCTGGCTTGAACACTTCCAGGGATGGAGTAATCATTCAGAGATACTTGGCAAGGCTGATTTATCTACCACTTTAAAAAATGATTCATATCATGGCACTTTATTTAAAGCAAAGCATGACAAGACAATGCCAATAATGTGTTTATTTCTACAAACTCCTTTGTGAAGCAAAGAAGAAAACCTTCAATGAGAGTTCAGATGGGCCAGCAAAACAAATTGACAAGAAAAAGTTGCCAAGACTAAAAACCAAAACGCCAAGGCAGTAAGTGGGAGGCCCAGCTCCCGCTCTCAGGAGCTGCCCATCAGCACAACTGGAGCTGCTCCCCCCCAGCCCATGTCCCCCACGTTCAATAGAGGCACTTTGGCTGCCAATTGATGGGCTGTGCTCAGCATGTCCTTCCATTGCCACCTGTCTTCCCTCATCATCTCCCCTGCTGCCTCCATTGTACCTGATTAATACAGCCCATTCTTCCTGTTTATTTCCTCATCGATCCACCGGCTCCTGCATGAGGAAAGGCGTCAATGCAGTTAAGGGCAGGCACCTGCTTGGAGACTTCAGCCTTCAGCTGCTTTCTGAGAGAGTTTTGTTCTCACTGTATAATAAGAATCCGTGGTTAAAGGAGCTTTCAGGTATTGGCAATGTCATAAAATGTTCCTTGTGTCCTACTTCAGTGGAGCTGACAAACTCTCCACTTGCTGTCACTGGACTAATGAGAAAAGAAGCACTTCTAAAGAGCTCTGGGTACTTTTGCATTGCAAAGTGAAAAGGAGAAAGTAAGATATTTCAATGATGTTCCATTTCATTCCAAAGCCCCATAAAGAGGAAAGCAAAAAGGGAACGTTTCAGCACAATCACTGTATCAAGCAAGCAGCTCACTTATTAATCTCTCCTTCCTCCGCATTCACTGGCTTGGGGGCTTGAAAAGTTGACACTTGACTTGAAAAATGCCAACTCTAAGCAGTTTATTTCCTCTTGAACTTTAAGAGCTGACTGAGACAGAACTGACCTTTAAAAAGGCAGGGTTAGTTCTTGTATGAATTGATAGAAGGATTCTTTGCTTACACAGCACAGCAAGGTACTGAGCAAATCTCCTATACAAACTCACCTCTCTCACCAGAGGCAAGAACAACACCTTGTTCCATCACCCACAGGACCCACAAAACTGGAGGATGTGGGACCTGGTGACCCAGCTTGTCTACATCAAGAGGGGAAGAGTAGGATACAACCATAATCAATGACCTTATACATACATGGGACAGAGACTACACCAATATTCATACCCTGAAGACACCAGATCTCCCATCACAAGGAATCAGTGCAGACACAACCAAAATTAAGCAGAGACACCAACTTGCACCTCAATCCCACCACCAGCCCAGAGTACAGAACAGCCACACAGTCCTGTTGCCAGTGGGACACACAGCAAGATACCAGGACTCCTTTTGGGACATCTCGCTGGTGGTTGTGACTTTGCTTACATCAATCTCTACTGAAGCTGCTGAAACAGAAACTAATCACTACACAACTCATTAATGGTCTTCCATGAAAGACAAAATGCAAATAATACTTGCTGCCACACCAGTAGCCAGAAATGTAACTGGGCAGAATATTCTTGTCTGAGGTCCACCACACAATTGATACCACCAGATGTCCAAAGAAAGGCAATTAAAGGATCTTGTGGCAGCAGAGGATAACCTGGGGGTTTTGATAAAGGAAATTCACAAAGCAAATAGCTGGGATGTTAATGGAGATGGGAATACACTGGGGACAAATATGTTTAATTTTGCTTGTATGGTAATAATGACATTGAGTGGTCCAGCATTTGGAGACATAAAGTGCCCTGCTCACAGGCACTACACTTGCATATCTAACTAAGATATCCAAATGATATTTCATTTATCCCAAATAGTGCAAGACTATTCATCTGTTTCTCACTCTGAAAGGAAGGCAGATGGAGCCATTTTGGTAAGAGCAAAATAATAGTGCAGAAGGTGAGCAAACTTTCCAGTGTGAGGCAGAGAAACTCCTGAAAGAGATGATTGCCATTTTGCCTCCTCTTTTTTAAAAAAAATCATTTTATTTCTAGTGTTGATCTTCAACTACTAAGCCATGCTGACTTCAAGCAGTGAAGGACTGATGGAGTTCAGAAATCTCCAGTGAAGTATGAAGTATCACTTTGCCATCAGCAGCAATGAAATGCTTCCAATCTACCATCAGCCCACTTAAGCAGAAGCAGAGATCTTATAAAGAGAACCCCACGGCTATTCTGTGCAAGATTTTCTCTGGAAGGAAAATACACATCAAACTCACCAAGGCAGACAGAAGAAGTCAAGCCTTATATAGTCTAGGTTAACTTATTAATAATGAATCATTTTTGTCATTATTCCTAGGGTCTTGTATCAGGCATGGGGAGAGGAGGTGGAGAGGGGTGTTTTGCTCTCCAGTACAACTGGAGAAATTACAGGGAACCACAGCATCAGCAGGATATTGAGTGGAAACTCTCAGATAAGAGCTTGGCATCTCACTGCTGGCAGAGACTTAGAAAATTCCTCCAATATGTGCAGTGTGTGCGCACACACACACACACATAATATATAAGTATCTATATAAGGGGAGAAAGAGAGAGAAAAACTTAGTACTTACTAATGCATATTAAAGAATAATATCTGTACAGCTTTACCCCACATTGCAAGAGTTGCAAGCATTAATTTTTTAATATATTTTTAAATACTGACTGATCTCTCTGATGGGGCTTTTTCTATGTGTGTAATCACAGGAGGTCTTTGAGAAGCCTGTTTACTCCTGCAATCCATTAGAGAGACTCCCACTTCCAAAGTTACTGCACACTGACTTCTTTTAACAGCCAATTTAACAGTGTTTAGCCCCCAACTGTTGCTCTCACACACAGAATGCTGCTTTTGGGGTTCTGACTCCTGTGCATAAAGAAGCTTCTTAACATCTTTAGGGCAATATGAAAATACAGATTTATATTGTAGGTGTATAACGGCTGCTAAACAGATTTGCTCAACTGTAATAAACATCAAACAACATTAGAAAACAGTAAGGAACTGCCATCTGATTTACATGAGATGTACTTTGAGACTTGTAACTTTTGCCTGAAGGTTTTAATTAAAGCAATTCATGTCCCAGGGCACTTTTCTTGTAGTAAAGTGTCTTCCCCATTCAGCTGCTTCAAGAACTCTGCTCTCTGTGCTTTGGCACCATCTAATCACTCCCATGGGAATAAATGGTAACACGACTACAGATCAGAAAAACAGCTTTAAATGAACCAAGAAAGATGAAGAACTAAACGTAAAAGAAGAAACAATTTTGTACCCTTTATTCAAGAGTCTATTAGATCTCTGGAATGACAATAAAAGGGGAAGAAGGCATTGGTCTGAGTGAAATCTGAGACTTGTGAGTTCTGTCACTGCTTTCTGCAACACTCCTAACGTGTGTGTTCCCAGATCTGACTTCCAGCACTGATCATCTTCAGTCAGGGAATTTTTTTATCCTCACTATTTTTTCAAAGAAGAAAGCAGTGATCAAGAATCCATGTTTGGCAGCTCTTTCCTTTGTCATTTAATTCACTCTGAGGCAGGAGAATTTACAAGTCACATCCACTTTGGTTACTCCAGGTATTTTAGCAGCAATGTACTCAGTGACTCGGAAGAAAGGGTGGAATTTCTCCCCGGATTTCATGCAACAGTACAGAAAACAAAGTTTACTGAAGGATGAAGAAACGTCAACAGGCAAGACACAATAAATTATCTCACTAGTAGGTTGTGTAAGTCAGCTTCCAGCAGCATCAGGCAAAGCTAAGCAAGGTTTTCACTGAAAATGAGGAATTCATCTTTACCATAAGAACTTTGACTCAAATACTGCAATAACACACCACTGGAGCATTAGTCTAGGTGGATTTATTAACAGAAAGCAGTGCAAAAAATAATTTGTAATTGTTGAAATTCTTGTCAATTTTGCACAAATGCCTTAAGCAAACGCTCTCACCAAATTCATCGACACAGTGAAGGAAAAAAAGGTATTTTTCTAAAAACTTTTAAATGGAATTCAAGCAGCAAACTGGTCATTTTGTTGCAAATATATCTTTGCAAATTCATAAGAAGCTTGAAAGAATACAGAAAATATCTCATGCCACCACCACCACCAATGTCACCCTTGAATGCCATCAGAGTTCCTTGTGGGTTGGCTGTCATTTGGTGATGTTTGCACAGAGCAGCTGTACCAGCTACAAGTGATGTTCCAAACCAAGGAGTGTTTGCAGGGGCTCCTTTGTATGCAGGTGTCAGCCAGGAACAGCCAGCAAGTGCTTCCCAGGCTTTCTAAATTGCTACAGAAAGATGTAAAAGATAACTTGTGCAGAATTATATATGGCCTTCAGTCTTTAATCTTTTAATTAATGAAAAACCCCAAGAAAATAGAAATAATAATAGAAAAAAACCCCAACCAAGCAAGGAAGACAACAAAACATTAAAGGAGAGTGTAGTAAAGACACACACAAAATCATCAGGATTTTACAGAAGTTATTTTGTGCACGTACAGTGCCTGTACTGACAGACTGCTAACCTGGGAGAGGTTTTTCTTTGATGTTGTGGCTGTTCAAAGTTATTCTCAAATCGAATAAAAACAGTAAACAACAAAATCCAAAATCTGATGAAGTATCCAAATATTCTATACTGTAGAGTGTCATGCTTTAATGGCATGCATGCCCAAAAGAGTAAGTATTTTCTGATCTTTAGCTAATTTTATGACATTCTTAGTATCTCAAAATGAGTATATATTGACAAGTCTACTTGGAATCACTTAAATCAGTCGATCAATCAATTTTAGTTGAATTCATTAATCTATTTAGAGATAATTGATTCCACAGCTCCAACTAGAAGATACTGATAGCATTTATACATTTAACAACCTGAGAATTATTTTAAAATCCATAAGCCTGTAATTACTTATTACAAACTTCATACAGGAGTATTTTAACACCCTAAGCTAGCCGATTTCATCAGTGCTTTTCTGACCCTTCTCTAGATCTAGACAGCAATAACCAATTCATTCCAAGGCTGTTCATGCTCTCATTTTCAGGACTTTGTTGTTCCAATATTTGTGTTTCTGTTAAGGCAAGACAGTCTAGTGAAATGACTATTTTAATGGTTTTATAAAAAATGTATAGAAACATTTCTATCGATTAAAGAATCCTTTTAAAAAGAATTAATATTTGTATTTTACCGGTAGTGTTTACAGAATAAAACCAGCTTCACAAGTCCATCTTTCTTTTTTTTAATTGGATTTGTGAAATAGTTCATTCATTTGTGGTGCAGTATATGGGATAAAAGCATTGGAATTGAAGAGAATGAAGGTACAATCCAACATTTACATTGCACTGAACTTTCAAACCACCACTGTTAACTACAACAGAGAGCACTCTTACAAAGATTATGTGGGCAAGTGGATATTTCTAAACTAGATGAAAAACTTATATTTGGTTTTCTACCACCATCATCCACAGAACAAAGACTGAGCAAAAATATAGCTAGCTCCTCAGAATGGTTTTTTTAAGGCAGAATTAAACTGTTAAACTGAAATAAAAGATTGCATCTGAAACTAAAACATATCCTTTCCCAAGTTAACCACATGACAAGCAGAATTCCAGTCGAACTGTCAGAGACAAGCAGCAACCATGACTGAATGCACAAAGTAAGGCCTAACTTTTAGATACAATGCAAGAATAATGTCTTGTGACACACCAGTAATTCAGGAAACATTTGTGCAACACCAAATGTATGGAATTTTCCTTTGGTTATCAGAGACCTCACCTCTGTGAGCCCACGTCAGCACATGGGCCTACTACTGGCTTATTTTGGTACCCAGGGTTTATTTACTCCAAAGCTGTAACAGAAGATAAACTGCTTTAACCTAAGGCACATTAGAGAACTAACTTCAGCTTTGTCCCAAACTGAAGACTAAATTTAACCAAGCCCTCAGTATTTATTTTAAATGTGGGGCACAAAGCCAGGTCTGCAGCCTGCATGGCCTAGATTGGCACATTCCCAAGTTTTAATTTTCATATTGGTGTTTTGGGTTTTTCTTTTTAAGTCTTTGTAATTCCCTAAGAAAAGTGCTGGCAATTTGGTTTCAAAACAAATATAAGCTTCCTATGAGGTTTTACACCAAGTTGTTAAGTAGGAAATCCTGGGTTTAGCACTTGGCAGGTTGGAGCCAGTGCAGAGCAGGGCAGCGACACGAGCGGTGCTTCACTCCATGAAAAACACCAAAAGGCAGAGCACCAATATCTGAATAATCAAACAACTTGCAGAACTTATTCCCCTTTTTCTACAAGCTTCTTTGAAAACATCATAAACAATCATGTTTAATAACATCAAATTTGTTTATATAAAGCTAATTGCAGTGCCTGTCTCCAGTGACATCCCAAGACAAATCTTGTAGCCAGGAGAGAGCCCTAAACAGAGAAAAACTAATCCATGCAGATGCCTGAACAATCTTTGGTTGCCTTCATGAGATTCCCTGATGAATCATGAAAACCTAGATCAATTTGACATTGACTAATTGTGGTTATTCTCATCATCTTTCCAAGTGAGGGCCACACAGAAATCCTAGGCAGCACAAGTCACTGATGCTGTGTGCAGTGGAGTTCTGACCCCAGAAGGTAAAATTTGGATTGCTGAGAAGATTACAGGTGCCAGACTTACAGTATCATTAGAAGAAATTAGTGTGTTTCTGCACAAGATTCAATGTGCATTGATTTTTTTTTTTAAAAATCAGAAATATTGAGTGTCATCAAATACGAGGTTCTGCTGGTAGCTCTGCATTTTTAAAAATCAATCTGAAAACCCAATGCCTCCAAAAACAGGGCAAAACCACCTAATACTACATTTAATAGAATATTGTAGATCTAAATGCAAGTGCAAGGAAAATAAGACTACAAATAAATATCAGACTATAATAGCTATAAATGTCTTGCCTTTAGGAACATCTAATTTATTGTTTTAAAGGTAGGCTCTAAGTCTCCTGTTTGCTCTCCTCTGGGTCCCATCAACTGTGACTGCATTAATACAAAGCTTAGTCTGCTCTTAAAGAACAGATGAGCAGATTAGTTTCTATTATAATCTTCAAGCAAAGGTTGAATCTCAAGCAGGCTTTTCCCACTCTTTTATGTCTTGTGTACAGGAGACATGCTGGGGTGGGTTGCCTTTCCTCCAAACAATTCAGATGAAGATTCAGCCCAAACTGGTTTGCAGGAGACCCTGACATTTCTCACCCAGCCACGTCTCTTCTTAAAGTATTTTAAAATCCATTAAATTCAGAGCTCATATGCTTGGGAGGGTCCCCTGACACACACACGTGGTCTGTGCAGTTTTACACAGCCTGCAGACACAGCTCAAAAACAAGAGTGAAAATTTCCTATTCACTTCATGTGTTTGCTGTGGATAGTAGTGCTAATTAACCAGAGAGATGTAAATTAATTTCATAACGGATAATTTCAGTGGAAACTTCCAGCTGTCCTGAAACTGGTTTGTGCCTGGAATTGAGACTAAAACCTGACATCTTCCACACTCCATTCTGAATATTCCCCAAATGTATTCATTCCCTAACCCCTGTAGAGTGGAGAGTTTGACTGGTAACAAAAACTACTACAGAAATTGTAGTAGTTGTCCCATCTGCAGACCTGTCCAACTTGGAAATACATCCATAACCAGAAAGCTGCTGGCTGAGTGGCTTAAACACTGAATGTTAGTTTAATTATACATTTTATTCTCTGATCTAAAGTTTGCATGTATATACATATGCACATAAAGTCATATTTTAAAGTATTAATTTATGAATTACAGTTCAGCTTAGGAAAAAGGAAATTTTCAATCAGCTGTAAGCTTGTAATAACACTTAGTTAAACACAACCACTCCACACATGGAGCCCCACTGACAGCATTCAGCCTCACACATTTGTGTACAAACACCAACAAAAATATTATTTGTGTTTACACACAAAGGAATAAGCTTTGCTTTGCTTCCATCCAAGACACATTAAGCCTGAAAAGCCAAGGCAGGCACCACACAGTGTGCTGAGTAGGGAAGATGCTTCCAAAACTGCCTCTGAATGACAGCAATTAAGGGAATTAGATGGTGACCCTTTGAGTCCAATCCCAGACATTGTTTGGATGTGGGAAAATTAGTGTGAAAGGGTAAATGTACTCTGTGTTATATCTACAGTCCACCAGAGTTCTGCTGGCCTGGCTGGTGGTTGGGCTGTCCCATCATTTTGGATTATCCCTGGCTGTGCTCTGTGGTATTTCCTCCCTGACAATGCTTTCCTGGACAGGTAACCCAGCAGGGCTGGGATCAGGTGCTTTGAAGCACAATTCTCAGGGCTCCATTTCAAAGTTCTGTGGCTCATGACTAAGGGCTTTACCAGAGCTGGCAAGAGCACTGCTAATCCCTTGTATTTCTGTACCAGTCCAGGAAACTGAAAAGGAAGCTTTTGGAGGAAAAATGGTGTTAAGTGCTGCTCTCCCATGAGCAACCTGCTCTCAGCAGCCACAGCCACATCATGCAGGGCACATAACTCTGCATGCAAGGGCCAGGACAGTCAGACCATGCTCCATGACCCCCCATTAGTTCTGTCCTAATGATTTACTCACAGAACTCGATGTATTTTGCCCCCATTTTCTTAATTTTCTCCTCAAATTGCTTTTTCTGTAGATGAAAAATTATGACGTGATTGAAACCAAAGGGAAAAAAAAACCCCTCCAAATTTGTTAGGTTCCTGCCATGTCATAGTTAACCTGTGAGAAACAGTCCAGATCCAATATTCTTACTTTCCAAATGAACACAGAACCAGCTTTGAAATAAACCTTTGCAATATTTGGATTCAGGAATTCTCTTTTTTATCTTTCTCTTGGTCAGACAGTGCAATGCAGCCCCCCTAAAACAAGACAGAAAGCCATTCTATGCTGGAATACTAAGAGCCCTTCACATTCACAAATTCCTCATCTCATTTTTCAAGAAGAATCTCTTGCAGAAACATTACAAAACCATTTTCTTCCCCTTTCATCTTCATGAAACAGCACATTATTTCCATGCAAGGGAGCTGAGGTGCAAGGGCATTAAAATCCAAACAGAGTCATTATGGTGACTGAGCAACCAGGATTCATTTCTAACTGAACCCAGCTGCAAATCTCTTGCTTCAGACCATGACACCTTGGAAGCTTCACAGACTGAACAAAGGCTGAAGAATTTCATCCTCTACCCAAACATAAGTAATAAAGTACATAATCCCATTGTAAGGAAAATGGGACTGAACTGGCAGACTTTGATATAGAGAGAACAGAAACGCTGGGCCAAGCTAAATTACCTCTATAGTTTTTACTATACTATATATGACAGCTGCTAGTAATGCTCATTCAAATGGAAAAGGGATCTTTGATACTCTATTTCCAGTAATATATTTTTCACACACAGACAGTAATTATAAAAATAAGTTGATGCACATGAACAATTAAGAAATTTAAGCCTCCAGCATTACTCTATTACATGATTTCACTCTGAACAGTGAAAACTCAGTATCAAAACTCCCAATATTGCAAAATACGATGAATACTTCTATAGTATTTTGAAAGCAGGCAAAAAGACATTTCACCTGCACTCTGAGCTGACTAAAAGGTTGCACAGTGACTGTTATCATACTAAATCCAGGAGGTCATGGTGTTTCTCGAGAAACAGGGTGTGTTAAGGAATCTCCCTGCAGTACTACATGAGCTCTGGTCATCTTGAAGCACAGGCAAAAGCTTGCACATTTCCCTAAAAAATACCACATATATAGGCACCATTTCCTATTCAAGTGTCCCAGATTCCAAATACCAGCAGAGGTGACTTGCTTCAAGAAACATCATTCTGAAAATGTGATCCTAGATATCCTCTTTTATTATTCTGAGCCTTCATTTTGTTGTCCTTGTATGTATGACAGAGTAACGCCACTGAACTCGCTTGCAAAGCAATTTCATTTCCACAAGGGAAACATTCCCCAGAAGACAAAGTAAAACTTGCTGTATCTCCAATATACATCTGGGAAGGGGACAAGGTTTCAGACATGTCAGCCTTTTACAGTGTCTGAAAGCTTGTCTGCTTTTACCAAGGTTATTAAATGCTCCAGTAAGAGACACCGACACTGCACACAAACCTCTTCTTCATGCTCAGACCAACAACACTCCAGTATTTTCACTCCTGTGGGAGCAGTGTGCTGTTATGCTTCTTGATTCTCCTCCCAATTTGTGACTTTATTCTAGAAAGGCTTTTCTGGCATTGAATGAATGGCAAACAGGTCTCAGAACTGTTGCTGTCCTTCCTCCTTCATCATAAGTCTCAAAGTCCCAGAGCCTGAAAAGGGCCAGCAGTGGAGCACAGCCTGGGAAAGCATCCACCTCCCTGGGCACCAGAGCTGGGACAGTCTGAGTCTCCACAAATTTGTGTTTAAAATTCAGTCCACTTTGCTGTGAAGATGATGTGAGCTCTGTCAGAAACTCTATGACTAGGGCATTTCCTACTGTACAGTCACAGGAGTTTTGTACTCTCACTCCACCTCTTCCCATCAGGTAAACAATTTCCAAGGCCTCTCTCCTCTATTCCAATGTGAGTTTTCACTAGACTAGGGAAAACTTACTATCCTTAAAAACACTGTGATGAAGAATTATTGGAGAGCACATTTATATGCCTATTTCCTGTGGCTTTTTCCATGAGAAGACACTTAGGAACACACAGAGCTGTGGGCTGCTGGAGTCAAGTCTCAGCCAATTACCTGTTGCAGGAGGCTTCAGGACATGAGCAATTAACACCAAAGTTACACTTTTGAAGCAAAGAAATTTATTCTCTAAAAATAAATAAAGAAACAAAAACACTTCAAAGGGAAAATTACTCTGGAAAACTAAAATGCTAAACAACAGTGTTAGCTGTTTAGCCCATCTTAGGAAGATCTATCATTTATTTTGATCAAAAAATCCAGTGGATCATAGAATCACAGAATGGTTTGGGTTGGAAGGGACTTTAGAGATCACACAGTTCCACCCCCTGTCATGGACAGGGACACCTTCCCCTAGACCAGGTTGCTCCAAGCCCCATCCAACCTTCCAGGGATGGGGCAGCCACAGCTTCTCTGGGAACCTGTGCCAGGGCCTCCCCACCCTCACAGGGAAGGATGTCTTCCCAACAGCCAAACTAAACCTACAATCCTTCAGTTTAAAACCATCCTCCCTTGTCCTGTCACTGCATGTCCTTGTCCAAAGGATACAACAGGCTTTCACCACAGTCACCATGGGAGAGAGGTCTCTGCAAAGTGAACACCTTCAATCTCAAGAAATCAAAACTGTATATAAAATCTCCCAGGTGACTGGGTGTACACAGTTAGAAACAGGGATTTCTTCAGCCTGAAGACAAACTTAAAAGCAATTTATTTTCAACTTTCCACAATACTTTGAAAATATTTATTAGTGGTTGTCCAGTTCTTAAAAGTAAATTCCATCTAAAATTGATAATACAACTCTTTTGTGTTTAGCCATTGAAATATTTTGCATTTGATGATCCAGTTATAAATTAATTGTGGCAGGAACAGATCTAAGAAGAAAAATTAACAGGTTAGGGCTCTTATCTGGGATTCAGCAGATCTGAGTTCAAAGCCACACTGAGCCTCAGGCTTTCAGCTTAACCTCGGGCAATTCATTTAACCTCCTCTGTACCTCTATTACTCATCTGTACAATGCTGTATTTAATTAGAGTGTCACAATGCTTCTTATGTACACTGTTTATATGATAAACATGCAAAAAAGTCTGGCACTAGGATCTCTGGGGGTATCTAGACACGCAGCAGACTCAAAACCCAGACATTTCTCAACAGAACCTTCAGGCACAAAGAATATTTCCTCTCAAAAAGAGAGTAAAAAGACCCACATCTCCCAAAAGCCCAGGAATTGTCATAAAAGAACTGTCAGAAAGAAGACAGAGCAAAGTTTTCTCTCAGTATCAGTAGCCTCAGTGCAAGAGTACAATAAATGAGATATAGGTCTGCACAAAAGTCAGCTCAGAGGGAAAAATCACCTTAATTTCAGACAACAAAAGAGAAATGAGAGGAGACAAAACCAATTGGTTCTGTTCCCGTGTTATGGATGGGGAAATCAGCTATTCCCTGCCTTCCCAGAAGGAGCAATGCTGGAGACAACACACAGTGCCTGTGGTTTCCAAAGGGGAAGCCGAGGTGGCAACCAGGTGGGGCTGCTCAGTGCCAGCAGAACAATATCTTCAGGAGAAGCATTTTGTATTTTCCACTTGTCCTGATGCCTCAACTTCTTTGCAAAGGGAATTGTGGACACAGCTCTGGCAGAGGAGCCCAGGACACAGAGGAGGGGGTGGATTTTGAATCATGATGACAAAGCCAAAAATGACAATCAGCACTTTTCTGATAACCTTAGCACCTTCAGTAACCTGTGGTCAAGGTTGGCAGGTAATAACACAAAGTGTATTTTATCAGATAAAACAGATTAACCTTATTGAGCTGAGCCATATATTAGATTTCCCAATAAATGGCTGTGATTTACCAGTCTCCTAGAGATGAGGGGGGAATGAATGCAGAGCAAAGAACTGCACTTCTGCTTCCTTACAGCCCTGCCACAAAGCAACTCCTGTGCAGAGCTAAGGAGGAAAGGCAGCCAAGAACTGATCAAACAAACCCATGGAAGATGTTCAGACATGCCACTGGAAATAAACCACTTCACTTAACTGAGCTGCATTTCTTAGAGAAATCTGAAGAAATACAAAGGCATTTCAAAAGAAGAGACTCCTAACACACTCCATGGGCAGCAGCACAAGCAAGCTGGCTGATAAAGCAGATTCAGCTACTAAAGCAAATGGAAGTCACATTGAGTTAGTGGAAATCTACTGGATACCCGAGGGTGATGAACATTAAACAGTGTGAAATTTTATTGCATTTTTCTGCTCCCCTCCTGGGATTTTTATGACGATAACCATTTTTTGCATATAAACAGTGTGAGCTCCAAAAGCCTCATTTTAATCGAAGATGTTCCATTAAAATTTAACATGTGCAAAGGTTTGAGTGCTGGGGCTGCCTCGTGAAGAATGTCATATTTAAACAGTTGGTGAATTAAAACCACACTATGTTGTGAATGGTAAGGTGACTTAGCCAGCAGTTCTGAAGCACAGTGAATTTGCTCTGTCGATAATTTGCAATGTATTTGAATATTCCTGGTGTACAGAAACTCAACTGTCTTGTCATGCAGAAGATGGATTTCCTGAACACACACCTACATTGTTAACATTTGTACATCACCACACTTTGCACTGAGTACACAAATATTCCATTTTGAAGACTGTTGCTATTCCCCAAAAAACACTGTTCACAGCAGTCACACTGGGTCAGACCAAATCTAATCTAGCCCAGCACTCAGTTTTCTACAGCAGCCAAGGCAGACATCTTTGGAAAAATACAAGAGCAGGACAAAGGCATAGCAAACTTTTGCAGGATATTTTCCAAGTTTACAGCAACTTCTGTCTCAGACTCTTTTTGAATCAAATGTGGTACCTTTGTAATAATAAACCAAAATATATTTTTCTTCCTTTAATGTTCTCACTCCCTTTTTGAACTTTTACAACATCCTACAGGACGGTACACCAAAGTTTAATTCTACTCATCATGATGTGCTGGTTTACACCTACAGATTTTATTTGCTGGTCTCTAGTTTCTGTAGCACAGACAAACCCTCATCTTTAGAAAAAACTGTGTTTTTCTGAACACAAAAAGACAGTAACAAGAAAACACCAAAGGAAGTTGAGGTGATAAAGATGCACATCCATATGCTGAAGAGACAGGCAATTCTTCACTAAGCAGATATCCTACCTGGCTGCAGGAACTACTGCAGAGAAATGAACAAAATTTCACAATAAATTAAATTATTTTAACACATTTTTTACGGGTAGCACAGAGATAACAAATCTCTAAAGAAAATCCCAAACTAGATTACAACCAGGTTTTTATAGCCCCAAGTATCAGAGAAGTTTTATGAGACAGAGGAGAGAGTCAGCAGCTGCACAGAACACCTTTCATTTAAAAGACAGGATAATAAATGAATATAAAACAGAAAGGAAGGAACAAGGAAAATAAATACTGTCTTGTTGTCCTTAGTCATGCTTACAGCTTAAAAGGCAGGTTGGAGGTTGCAGCTATAATGCATCCAAAAACTAACCAGCACTTGGATTTTAAGCAAGGAAGACAAATAGCAAACAGAAGGGTCTACATGAATAAAATGTAAGTGTAAAAGGATGGGAAAACAGAAGGTAAAAAGAATCTCAGCACTGTAAGGAGCTCAAAGACTTTAGGGCAAATGAAAAGGTGCTAATAAAAGTAAAGTACCCACCAGTGAAATGTATGCAAAAAATGAACCATGGTTGGCGCTGAAATTTCAGCACCAGTCAAAAACCCTGCAGTGAAGAAGGTACAGAAGTCCCCCCAGATAATAAAGTCACTCTGAACTCACAAGATTTAGAGGGATGTGCACTCAGGGCAACCACAAAGGGAGGACAAAGCTTACCTGGTGCTTCCTGCTTCCTAAAAACATTGCCCCAAAGTAAGGGAGAACTGAAGGAAGGGGAACAGAGCTTCCTCTGCACCATGACACAAGGAAACTCGGGAACACACAACAGGGAATGACCTTGCACTGACAGAATGTGCTGACACCTTGTACTGGAGCCCCAGCACAAAGCTTACTGCACTGTGAGTTAACAGGAGGTACACGAGAAGCAGAGCAGGAAACCTTCACCCCAAACTGAATGCACACTCTCTTATTTGCCTAGGTAAGAATGCAAATAGAAGACACAAAGGAAGATTTTCTTCCCACTTAGATTCCTATATTCAAAAGAAGGCGTCTTCTACTGCCTTACATCTCTGACTCCAGTAAAGAAAAAACACAAATCACTTCTGTCTGCTCTAAGAAAACTCAGAGTAAGTGACTGGACGCCTGTATGAGCAGACGGAACCAGAAAGTTTCTGTAGCAAAACACAGTTTCCTCTACCTCGAAATTTCTCCCACTGCCTTCTTTTTGTTTTGTTTTTTTTGGAACATTTTAGCTACATCTATTGATTTCCCTCCTCCTCCTTCAGGGAATATTCACAGATGTGCAAAGCCACCTCTAACAGCAACATTAGCTGAAGCAAAAAATGAAATTTACACTTGACTGCCTTCTTCAACAATGTGCAATCACCATTTAATAGGAAAATGGAGCAGAGTGCAAACAGGAAAAGGAAAGGCCTGATTAAAACCCGCCCGTCCCGAGCTGCTGATCCCCGCGACGGAAACAAGGCACAGGCTGAGCCTGGAGCTGCTGTGCAGCCATTCCCAGCCCCTCTCAGCACTCAGGGCACTGCCAAAGAAGTGTTCTCACTGAGGACACCACCATACATCAGCTTGCTTTCCTTCTTGCTAAGGAAAACAAACAAGTGCTGAAGAAATGTAGTCAGGAATCCTTTTTGCTCGCTAAGAAAAGCCAAGAAATGCAGTTTGAGCTCTGAGCAGCGTCCACCGCCCAGCAGTGGCACAGCCCATCCTTTTCTACCCAAAGACAAGAGAATTTGGGTGCAGCTCCACTACCTGGACAAAGAGTGAGCCATCCTACCCAAGAGGAGTTGGCTGTTTCAGGGCTGTGACTTCAGTGACACCTCAAGCCCTGCCCTTCAAGCCAGGCTCTCTGAGAGTATTCGACTCACAGCACTGACAGAGAATCTACCTTCACACCCAGACCACACTTGACAGCTTGATCTTTTTTGTTGTTATTGTTGTTGTTCTCATTTTTACCATTTATATTACAGATCTGTTATTAATGGATTCTCATTTACACAAGTCAGAAAGTGAAAGAAATCACCTAATTACCTGCTTTCCCCATCAGTTATGGAACAGGGCTACCAATTTGCTTTCCACTCCTTTCTCTTCTTTCTTTTTATATATGTGATTTAGCATCTCCTGTCAGCTGCAAGCTGGAAGAATCATTTTCTAATTATCAAGATTTCTCACACACAAACTTTGAATTATTTGGCTTTTTTTTCTTCTTAAATTAGAAAAATATTCCTTTGAAACAATGTTTCATTTTCAATTGGCTCTGAGAAAAGTCTGAATTTCTGCTTAGCTTTTAATTGATATTCACAATACATTATTAATGACAAAACAAAAAGAATACGATTAGAGCAAACAAGTAAACAGCCACATTTTTGTTATGTTCTGGCAATGTGAATAAAATTGTAAAAAAAGCGTTTAATTTTCTTAAACTAAGCAGAAACTTTACCTTTTTATTTTGCCAAGTATAGTTTTATTTGTAATATGAGGGAACTTTAAAAACTGCATTTTGTTGTTAGCTTACTGTCTCAGAATGTTGAATTATACATTTACAAGCAGCTTGGTGCTGTGATGCTACACAACAAGAAGACAGCAAGATAACACCACTGGGGGATGAATGTCTCCCACAACCACCTACTGCTCCAACCAGAGCCTTGTAGAAGTTAACATCAAATATTCCAGTCACTGCGGGATGTCATTTACCCCACTGCAGTTATTCAGTACTTTCAGAACATCTGATTCTCACAAACCTGCACATCCACATGGGTTTTGCACCTCACCTCCCTCCTGGAGTTTTCTGCCAAGTTGAAGGCAATTAACCCTCCTTGGACTGATCACATTGAGACATTTCATGGGTAAAACCAGCTGTAATTACACATTCTAGCAGAGCTCATGCATAGAACAGGCTCCTTAAGCAGCTGCCAGGATGTAAATTATTAGTAAAAGAAATCTGCTACCTAAATGGGTTACTAGTGCCTCTGACAGAGAAACTCCACTGTGCCCCATACAAAAGATGCCAACAGGCAAAGGGCACTGCTAACTTCAGTTTCACTCCTCTTTGCCCTCACAAACTAAAAACACTGACAACACCTCCTTCGTGCACATTGAGAAGGTGCAGTAGTGCAGCACAATCCAGCTAAACTGAAATTGCAGATCCCTCCAAGATCCCTGCACTGATACCACACAAGACTAAGTAACCACTACAGACAATCTTCTGAGCAAAAGCTTCCAAGAGAAGTATCACAGGGAAAGGAGTACACTGCTTACATCCAGAAAACTGAAAGATAAAGATAGGAATTTATCTAATCAGCTGCCTGGGGCAAAACATCTACGCTCAGATAAGTAATGATCAGAGTTTCACTGCCCAACTGCATGACAGGCAGTATCTGTTATTACAGGCACTGAGGCCTATTACAGGAAAGCTGTATTGAACACATATGGATCATCCCCCATTTGAAGTGAACGTGGGAAGAACACCAGAAAGAATAACAGTGTCTGAGCACTGCAGAGCTCAGGGATTTAACCCAGCCCAGCACTGCCAGGTTCCAGCTCTGCCTGCGAATTGTATGTTCAATGTACAAGAGCAACAAGCAAATCCTGGAAAGATTGTACATGCCAGTAAAATACCATTTGTTTTCCTCATCTATTAAAAAAACAGAGCAAGATTTACATCAAAGCACTGCTGGGAAAAGTGAGCAGAGAGTAAGAAGTGGAGTAACACAAGGCTGGGGAGAATGACCCTGGTGTGAGCAGCCAAATGAAAAGACACAAAGTTAAGTCATGGTCCTTACTAAGAGATGTTGCTCCAGAGGACAGGACAATCCAAACAGTTACAATGGAACTCAGAATTATTTCAGCCGTAATTTATCTCCTGAAAAAGCTTTATATTAAATAATTAAATGCATGTCAGGAATAAACCTCCAGTTGTATATTTTATAATCAGTTCTGTTAAGCCAACTGTTTCAGTAGCTGACTTCATACCTGGGTAAGTTCTCACATAACGTCATTACTTTAATCTTATACAATCTTACATGTTCCCAATTCCACCATTCCCAATACATTTAGCACAAAAGACAAGTTCCAAACCTCAGAAACCAGATGAATCCAAATCTGGATGGCTACTTCTGATCAGCAAAACCTGACAGGAACCAGCAGCACCTTTTTTGGCTTTAGGGACACCTGGAATTTTTTTGTTGTTTGGTTGCTTGTGGGTTTGTTGGTTGGTTGGCTTGGTTCTGTTTTGCTTTTTAATGTGAAATGGATGCTGGAAAGTCCCAGCTTCTGCAGCATTACAGAGAATCAGTATCCCAGAACTGGGACTCCTCTCTTATCCCACTCACAGGCACCAGCAGCAGCCACGGGCTGCAACACTCTGATGCTTTTCTACCCACACAGTAAAAGATTTAACCTAATCTGTAAGAAATGAAGTCAACGCCAGCATCTTGTAAGTGAAAAGATTAATCCTGCTTTGAATTAGATCCAGCACAATGACACACAGGCCAGCAAATTTTTCAGCAGTGCACACAGCATTGAAATTATGTGTGTGAGTAACAGAAATGATTTCTCCCCCTACAACCTCTTCCACTTGGGTTCTCACAGCCACAGCACCACCACGGCACCTCCACTGCAGGAGCAGCACCACAGCTTTGACATAGGACAAAAGCTTCTGGGTGTTCTTTCTTCTCCCCATCCCCAAAGCAGCAAGCAGTTTTAATGCTTCACCTATTTCTTAAACTATTTAAAGCAGAATGTGTGAAGTTATTTTAAGTATGGAGGGTAGTATCAAAATAGATTTTCAGCTGAGAAAGGAGGTGTTGGGTTTACATCCAGAGAGACTTTTTAACAACCTGAAGGAAACAGCCCCTCTTCAAAGTGACTTAAGAAAATTCTGTTCTACATGGACAGCTGAGATGTCATTACAAGAAGCCTTTTTAATATCCCAGACACTGATAATTAGAGCAGCGAAGAAAAATCATGGAGACCTTGGGTTCTCTGGGAGGCAAGTACAAAAATTTACCAGTAGATTTTGATCTTTGTGCCACAGACTGTGCTCAGGAGCCTGAAACTGCTGTGGTTGGTAATCCCAGGACAGACTCAGCAATATATATTGCTGTATATTCCAGCCCAGGCAAGAAATGACAGGGGTGCATGTGAATGAGGACAGGCTGCCATCCAGCTGGTCACAACACAGAGGACAACACAACATTACCAAGGATGAATCAGGACTTTGGCTTAAGAAACAGAGCAGGAAAGTTGCTGTAGGTATAAAGCAGCCCTGACACTCACAGAAGGCTGTACTACAGCTCCAGAGTCTTCCCAAACACTTCAGTCTGCAAGCCAGCAGTATCTCTAGCAATATTAATAATTCATTCTAATACTTGCTGTTAACCCAAGAGTTGCTTTGAGGCAAATATGGAGACAGGCTGAAGATAAATGGTGCTACCATAAGGCAACAGATATAGCAAAAGAAAAACACATTTAATGAAGATAACCCATTCTCTGGGGGGCTCAATCCACTACTGAAAGACAGTACTTTGATTAATTCAAGCAGTATTTTTCAGCATAGCTGTTCTGTTGAGAGGCCAGCTCCTCAAAAGGCAATAGGACAGGATAATAGTTTAACACTTCAAAAATTCTATTTGAAAAACTACACTCTCAAAAAGACAAGAATTACACTTGTTTAAACAACTGGACTCCCTGCCACAAAGAGAACCCAAGAGCTTAATACATTTTATTATATAGGACAAATAAAAAAGCCCCAAGGGCTTCCACCTATGAGTAATACAAGAACAAATTAAATTGTACAGGAAGAGTAGAAAGGAATTTTCTCCTTCCTTTTCTAGTAGGTCTCTGAACATTCCCTTTATAACACTACCCTGGGTGACTGACAATATGGTAAGTCCTCAGTCATACAGCCAAAAAGTTTATACTTGTATGACAGACAAAATCAATCAGGCACTGGGTTGGACACATGACAGGCAAATTGAAAAGGTCAGGCAATGGTTTTTCATACTGAGCCTCAGCACACACCAAGGATTCCTGTGCAGCATTTTAGGGGAGCTTCTCCAGTGTGCTAGTTAGGATTTCAGTTCAATTGAAGTGTCTCTGATTCAGGGCCTGGCTAAGCAGCCACCTGTCCTGCACAAAGCTGTGGCACAGGAGTTCTCCATCTGTCCCCAGAAGTCATCTAACAGAAACACAGCAATCAATCACAGGTATTGAAATGGCATTTCATAACAAATCTGATCTGCACCTGAAGAGAAGGTTTGATTGTGCTCCTAAAGCCAGATTGATCTGCACTAAGATCCATCTGAGACAGAATTGTTTGCCTTAAGATGTTCTAGTAGACAAACGGAGTTTTCTAGGAAATGGAATTATGTCTTCACAGATATGAAAAATCTGAACTACACATCTCTTGTCATTTAGGGTTCTTTTTAATGCTGATTAAAAGAAGACTATCTTCTATTTCTAAATATTTCTTCGTTCATAAGTGCAGCTTACCAACCTAGCTACCACAAGCAACAGGTACCTGCACCTCATCTCCTGTTCCTGATCACCAGCTGGGGTGTTACACTCGTTCCTGCACAGAATCTCCACCCTCCTGCCAACACAATTTTGGATGACCATGTCAAAGAATATAATTTTAAAATGATGGTATTAGATGTTAGAGTCAATCTTTGTAAGTGGAAAGCAGACATTTGTTCTGGTTTGTGTTTTTTGGTTCATTGCTTTGGTTCTTTTTTTACACACACTATATTATACAGCAAAATAATAAATTGTTTATTATAAATGTAAAAATACTTACCTGTATATTTACATCATGAATTCCACATACTCCACACCTTGCTCTCACAAGCCTGGGGGATTTGTAGCAAAGTGATATTTATACGTTGTGGAACTCCATGACACACATGGAATAAATGTGCAAGACAACTTTGTGCTGACAGAGGCATCAAACACAAACTTTTCTTTCAATCTGGCACGAGCATAGACAATAAAACCAAGATCACCAAACCGAGACCCTGTGGTAGCTTCTTTAGCTATATCCCCAAGCTGAACATGTTTGGGAATTTTTTTTTTGTTTTTATTCTATGCCTGGAAATTTTAATAGAAATGTTATTGTACATTTGAAAACAGCACAAACTTGAGGGATTATATCAAATCAATTCCGCTGGGATTTGTGTCCGCTCTAATCCCCTATTCAGTCTCAATCTCATTAACATACCAGGCTTAATTGGCATTTCATCCCTGCATTGTGTCTCCAAAATGAACAAGGTGTAATTATGTTAAAAAGAGCACTTGAACGGTTTGAGCTGAATTCATGTCATTCATCCGCGTCAGAATGAACGCAGCTGCTCCATTGCGGGCCCAGCCAGAGGCGAGCAGCTTTGAAACCGCACTTCTGAGCTGAAAACTTTCTGCTAAAAAAGTTATTGAAGTGACACGTAAAACACAGTATTTTCTTCTTTTGTTTCAGTGGCTATACAACATTAACTTTCAAAAGCTGGTTCTGCTTAATTTGATTTTTCATTTTCAAATGAACAGCTGTGTTTAAGTCTAAAAGCCCTTTGTTTAAGCATACAGAGCCCCAGAAAAGGTTTGAACAAAGCATCTTTCTGTAAACACTTGATTACCAGGAAAGGCCTGCCTTCCAAAGTAATCTCGGGGTGCTTTTGCTCTAGGTTCTTCTTTAAAGGAAAAAAAAAAATGCATCACTTCTCAGATGTCAAACAACAAAAGGAACAAATGTTTTACTAATTGCATGAGCTTCCTGTAGTCAAGGTAAATCAGGGAAGGCAGAAGAGGGTTTTCCAAATATCCATTTTCCATCCTTATTTCCCCCTTCCCCATTTGCAGATAAAATCCACTTTAATGAAAACCACAACTAATGGCATCATATTTCAATTGTTTGGAAATTCAACCACTGTAAAATGTTGTGGTCAGACGGGTCCTCTTAATACTGATAGCTCCCAGACAAAGGGAATAGTTGCATAACATATGCTATTTTAATTAATATTTAGGTTGAACAGAAAACAAGGATGTCATGTAAGAATCATTTAATAAAAATTCTTAACCAAATATTATTGAGCATTAAGAAAAAGGCCCAGTGAGAAGGCCCAAGTATTTGCCCAAATCTACAGTTTCACCATTTATTTTGGTAGTGCTGTACTCCCCATTTCACAGCTCTTGTGTGAAGCAAATGCTTAAATATAAATCTCTTTATTAAGATTAGGTAAGCTTTCTTAAGTGATTAGAGCTGGAAGTACTTTGGATATTTAAACATACCATCAAATCACTTCCTATTGTATTTTCCCAACTATGAAACATGAAAAATACATCATCTATTGTATAAATTCTGTAATTGCCTAATTACATGGCATCAGGAAAACATGTAACAATTTAGAATAGCAGGTAAACGAGCAATTAGGGAATTAGGATTTATTATTCAGAATGCATAATAATGATGACTGAATCAAAGCAGCAGCAGAAGCACCTCAGTGGTGGCTCTTAATTCACACATTACAGGTGACTGGAGCAAGATATCCCAATGCACCCTGAGTAACTCATTCACCAGCTGATTTTTAAAATATCATGTAAAAGGTTCTGGTCCAAATTAGTGTGATGAAAAATCTTTAAGAAAAGCACAGACTGCATTCATAAGAAATACTGATGTGTTTTTAACAGAGTAATAGCAGTTAATGCTGCTTTATGAAAACATGACATGGATTTGGAAAACTCAATGGAAACTCCTCCTGGCAGGTACTAACACACAACACTGGGCTTTTATCATCTCCAAGGAAAAGAACATTAAGTGCTATTTTATTACTCTGTATGCAAAGTATACAGTTATTCTCATTAAAAATAACTATATGCACCGCTGGGTGCAAATTCCATACTTTTAGGATTTTTAAAATTATTATTATTTAAAATCAAGGTTAGACAATTATTCTGTGCATTTTTTCCTCCTCTACAATACCTATTTACAAAAGTCATCTCCATAGGATAGAGAGCAGACATCTCAAGGATAACTCTCTTCCTAAAAGTTTTATGAAAATAAGCAGCTGGTGAGGAGACAATTTGGAATTTACAAATTCACCCTTAATTTCTCTAGTCCCTGATCTAATTGGTGGTGTTGAATACAGCAGCACACATGCTGCTATCCAAAGTACTCTGTAGGAAAAGAGCAACAGGGAGGAAAGGATGGTGGTTTGTCAGACTAATGAAGAATCAACAGAAAAATTAAGCACAATTCAGTTTAAAGATAGCTAATTAACCAAGACTGAGAAACCCATAGAAAATTAAAGCTGTTTCAATGTTCATAAAAATATTTGTTTGGCCATTCTGATAGGAGCTGCTAAAATGCCTGTTCAAGATTTGAAATACTGAACCCTACCAAGCACTTCTCCCAGAGGAGTGGGGGACACCTCAGGCCCCGAGTTCAGAGACACTGAGGCTCCATCATCTCCTGCAGTGTCAACCCAAACACAGGAGGGGTCCAGGTCTTCTCTGGACCGAGGCCACACTGCATGGAGACAGCATTACCCACCACTTATCATGGAAGCACAGAATGGGTGGGTTGGAGGGGACCTTAAAGCTCATCTCCTTCCACCCCACGGGCAGGGACACCTCCCACTGTCCCAGGTTGCTCCAAGCCTCCTCCAGCCTGGCCTTGAACATTCCAGGGATGCAGAGTCCACAACCTCTCTGGGCACTTATTTTCTCTACTGAAGCATGCAGAAAAAGTATAAAAGCAGGAGAAGCTGATCAAGGAAAAAAATCTCAAGTTTATCTTCAATGAAGTCAGATTTAATACCACCCAAAATGTATTCACTGATTGCCAGTAATAAAAGTCTGTTTATTCCATTCTACTCTAACTTGGGAGCTAGAAATTATCTCCAGCAATAGCATTATGGTTAGTATTCAAAACTTATAAACAACATATGACCCTCTGGGCTTGGAAACAAGTCCAAAATCTGATCTGTGTTTTTACTACAATATTGCATTTATGACCATACAGTGCAGTTTGAATATGAGCATTTTTACAGCCACCTGCTGTTGCAAAAGTTATTTTCCATAATTAAATATCTTCATATCAAAGTCATACAGGTCATCTAAAAACAAGTGGTTTTCTCTCACACACATAATCAAAGTCAGCATATGCTATGAAATAAAACCATAACTACAAGAACACCAGCAACAGAATGTCATGAAAATTATTATTGCATATCTCAAACCTCACAAAAAGCAGGACCTCATCTTACATCACTGTCTTCATTCAAACAACAGCTGCCATAAACTTGAAATTATCCTCAATGCCAGTTGCATATTTTATTATTTTCTGTGACTGTGCTTTTGGCCAGGGTGTAGCATCACATCCCTGGAAGTGCCAGGGCCAGGCTGGATGGGGCTTGGAGCAACCTGGTCTAGTAGAAAGTGCTCCTGGCCATGGCAGGAGGGTGAGATGATCTTTAAGGTCCCTTCCAGCCCAAACCATTCCATTATTCTGTGATTCATCCTGTTAAACCACATCAAGTCCCCTTAGCAAAATCCCACAGAGCTCATGACACACCAGTGAAGGGCCACCCTACATGGGACACTGGACTGTGTGTCCTTGGATGCCACTGCTGCCAGCAGGTTGTGTTGGAGCCCCTGAGCAGCCTCAGGCACGGTGCTGCTGTGGCACTGCAGTGTCCTGCTGAGCCCCACAAACCTGTCACAGAGACAGGAAGGCAGGAAAGGAAACCTCTGATGTGTGTGCTCAGTGGATGGGAGTGATCCACATCTTGTCACAGAGAGTACAAACACCTCCCTCTGCAGCACTTCCCATCAGATGAGAGAATGTGGGTCAACCAGTGACAGTCACAAACCTGTGGGAAGCCCAGAGAAAGCTGCAGGGGGTGGACCACTCAAATAGTTCATATGGTCTGCAACTCACTCCTGCTCTTGCCTGGAAGTTCATCAAGAAGCAGAAAGCATCAGCCAAACATCCTAAATGCCCCACACAAGTCACAAGTGCCAAGTGAACCATCCATTTCAATAAAAGTTGATTCCTATGAAAATCAAAAGCTCTTCAGCTGCTGAAAATTTAATGAACTTGCAATAAGATTTAGGCAAAAGACTACACAGGTATGCACATACATAGACAAGTCATGCAAATATGGGCTTCAAATAAGAATTCTGAGCTTGCTCTTTAAATCTCTAACTCCTAAAAAATCAACTTATCTAGGATTCAGGGTAAAGTAAATATAAGTGCAAAAAAGTTTCTAACATACAGCTGAGAAGGCTACAAACCAGTCTGCTAAAATCAAACATGCTAAACTGGCACGATAAATCAATGAAGAGAGGGAGGGAGGTAAGGCAAGTACCTGAAAGCTGCCTTAACACAGAGAAAATGGAAATGCAGAGGACTGGGAACACCAGTGAGTGCAGTCAAAGAAGGAAATGAGATAATATCAACAGTTATCTTCAGAAAACACTGAAAGCACATGGAGACAGGAGAAAACAAACAATTGTGTATAAAATGATAATTTTAGCAGAGATGAGGAAAATGCTTCTTTATCGAGGCACAGAGTACTCTACTTGTCTTTGAGGGTGATAAACAAGAATACCACCTGTGTGAGCAATCAATTTTCCAGCAGCATCAGGAGGTGGAGCTGGGTATTGAATAGGCAACAGAAAAGATGTGGGGAAAGTCAGGGGTACTGACAGCAGAGAACCACATTTAGATAATTTCCAACTACTGCTATCAAAATCCCACTGCAGTCCCTTACACAGGACCAGAGCTGGCACAAGTATTTCCTAAAATTTCCAAAAAGCTTCAAAATTCAGCTCAGTTTCAGGTACAGCAGCAGAAAACATGAGAAGTAGGAGAAAAAAAAAGACATCATTAAATTATAAAGCAAAATATTTTGGCATCAGATATTTTTAGCAGAAGTTGGCAGGAGATGACACTGAAGTAAATCATAAGTAGCAGAACTCAGAGAAGATTCTACAACTAAACAGAATTTGTGTTAATACTTCCTAGGATAAAAATTCAAGGAACTGGCAGAAGCTGTTCTGTAAGTCAGTTCTTGGCTACAATTCTGTGTTTATAACTTTTAAATATTTTATTGAAGCTTTCATTATAGGTAACCAAATTAAATCAACAATAGACCAACTGTTCTGCTCTGGAAAAAACGTACCTGTAGTCACCTGGGGATATATCAAAAGTTAAATATGTCATTGATTGTGACACAGCCATATTGGTCTTTCCCTCAAATACAGATCAGAGGATAAAATGCAGCATTCAAAACCTCAATAAATCAATTAAAAGGATATGGCATGATCCCTACAGATCTGGGGTCTGGTCTAGAATCCAAGCAGTCCTTGCCAGGCCCTTCATTTCCATGACAGTCATGGAGCAGCACCTGCCTGTAACCACACTGAGTGCTCTGCAAAACCCCAGCTACAGAAAGGAAAAGTATTATTCCAGGAAATGGAAAACACTGGTGAGAGGAGTTAATGCACAGAGTGCATCCACGTGATAATCCCTGGGGATGCTGGGCCAGGCCTCGTGGTGTCTTGAGAAGTTCCTGCTGAGAGGAGCAGCAGGCTGGTGATTTATAAAGCTTTTTTTTTTTTAATGCCATCTGTACTATGCCAGAAAAAAAATTTAAGGAATCTTTTTTAGATATGCCAGAGAATTGAATATATTTCTTTAAATTTTAATGAAACATCAAAATGTTTGGGGTTTCCCCCCTCCTCATATGGAAATCACAGTACATTGTTGGGAAGCAGGCTTTCATGGTAGTTCTATTATTAAGCTATCATGAAAAATGTATCAAAGACAGTTCCACAAAACTAGTATTTATTTTCTCAAAAGTGAAAATACAACACTCAAAAAAATCCCAACCTATCAGTGTAAAACCAAGCAAAAACACAGTCTAACAGAACATTAACAAATAAAACCCAAACTGGAAATGCTGTAGAAACAGAAAATCTGACAAGCTTCAATAGATACATTCTCACAATATAAAAGATTGCACACATCTAGCCCAGCTGTTACACCATGTACTGACTTTCTGCCTGGCCATTTTCCAGGCACCTCAACAGCTGGAGTGCCACAAAGGAATGGCCTCACTTCCATATTAGAGATAAAATAATAATTTCCAAAAACCACTTTTGTGTCTAGTGTTGAGGTGTGTGGGAAGAACCAGTTTACATGGATCACCTCAGTGTTCTCTGGACTGTCCATGTGAAAGATGTTCCTTACTTGTAGCAACCTTGGGCCAAGTCCTGTGTCCAAAACAGATGATGGAGTAATCACTGCTGGGGGATATAATATATTTCTCAAAAACTTTGAGACCCTCTCCAGTGCCAAAACCTTTCCAGTGTTCTCTGTGAGGCCTTCCAGAACAGTCACTTTTCATCCAGCACCTCTGATGCTCCCAGGGTGTAATGTCATGATGCTTCATCTCTGACAATGCTAAAATTTTCATGAGCTCAGAGCAGAACACACTTAAGGGAAGACACTGGTTAATCCTTTTGAGGCACAAATCCCAATCAAACCAGTGGGGGGGAGAGCTGCATCCACTGCTCTCCACTGACAATGGTGAATAAAACCATGTACTTTGGCACTGGTTTGAAATGCATGTTTTCAGGGCATATGTTCCCAGGAAATGCAACTAGGTCATGGAAGTTTGTACCTCCACATTCCCCACCCCTGTGTTAGCAGCCCCTTGGGAGATACTAAATCTGCCCAGACAAATTGTACATCATCCCATGTCTCCCATGATGGAGCTTGGGCTGGATGAGGTCTCCTGACAGCAGCAGATGCTCCCAGAGTGTGCCCATTTCCCACACAGGCTGCTCTACCTTCATCTCATAGAATCCAAACACATTTCAGGAAGAAACCACAAGCTCCTGGGAAAGAAGGCTGAAAAGGAAGATGCCACACCTGCAACAATTCCTCCAGCTCACTGCCTGTACCCAAAACAGCCCTTTAGGGAAAGAGAGAGGCACAGGCTGCCATGCTGGGTCTGAGGAGCTGCAGAACACAGCACTTTTATTTCAGAGACACCTCCCACATTCTCCCACATTCAGTTTATTAATAAGTCAATGGAACTTATTTACAGAATATATTGATGACACCAGAGTTCCTGAATCTCCCAACGCCCTCTGATCAGCAAGGGTTTTTATACCTTGCATGTTACAAATACAGCATGTTAAAAATTAAATAACAAGAAGCCCTTGAAAATGTTAGTGTGCTAGAAAAAGATATTTCAAGAACACACCATCCAGTCCTAACTTTCTGGATGCTGTTAAGAAAACAGTTCTCATTGCTTTCAGGTTTTTTTCCTTTTTTTCCATCAGCATTTCTGTTGCTCTCCTTCTGCCTGGGACAAAGTACCAAAGTGAATTTGTCAACACAGTGCACACCCACCCCTCAGCTTGGCTGTTCTCCTTAGGCACAAACAGCCTATAATCAAAAAGAAATAATAATCATAATACAAACAGCTGGATTCATATTCCCCTCTGCAGATTGCAGACCCATATATCTTCTGTGCAAAGAGATGAACTCTGTATTTCTTACGGCTAAATGGTATTTGTGTGAAGAAGAATTGCTCCATGCTGGGCTGATGGTTTCACTTCTGTAGGGTATTATTTTGTAGTAACTCTTCTCCTACCAAATCACCTTTTTTCCTCCAGATGAGGAGGGGAAAGCATACTAGCAAGGTAAAATGGGAAACACAAATATTTCGGGCTCACAGATTTAAGGGTTAAATACAACACCTATTTGTGCTTGCCACAGTTGCCCTTTCAGTTCATACTAGAAATTCTCAGTGTCTGTTCATACTGTCATGACTTTGCTTCCTCAAATATTCATCCATCCTGCACTGTAGCCTCTGTTTGTAAATGACATTTGATTTTTAATTCTACAAATTGTATGAGCAGTGACTCTCACCCTGTTTTCCTCAATAATGAGCAATGACTTAAAAACAAAGAGCCATCGACACCAGTGGATAGCAGCTTGCAGTCATCAGTTCTCCTCTCCTCGGTCAGACAGAGCACAGCCAGCCAGGCCACAGCACCAAATCCCTGCACAAACCCTTAAAAACAAGTCTGCAGCCACTGGGAGTTCAGATAAACTCAGTACAAATCATTTCCTCTGATTCTGACAGCAAGTTGTTCCTTGGTTCAGCATGAGAAAAGGTACACGAACAGCCTCGCCTCACAACGCAGCTCACACACCAACCACATTAATTCTGTTCATTGTCTGAGTTTTGATATTTTCTCTTATTCCCTACACCTTATCCCAATTAGCCTTTTCAGTTGTCAGTATTATGGGTGGCAAACAGAAAACTGGGAATACTAAGGCATTACCAAAATGCTCTGCCAGAGCAGCAGCAGGCTGAAACCCAAGCTGCTTGTAGGGAATGTTGGCGGGCTTCGCAACCCCAAAAAAGACAAGACAGCCTACATGTCCCTTCAGATGAACTTGAGCTGGTAAATTAGTGCCAAGGAATTAAGGAACTGATTTTAAAGTGCAACAAAATACTTGAGAGGAGCAGATAAACACGAACACAAACACTGCCGGGATGATGTAAACAGTGTTATTTCAACTCCTTCTATTTACTTTCTTTACACAACAACTAAAATACATGACTATCAACAAAGAAACCCTGACTTTCCAGCTCAACACGTCTCCCTGTCTATTTACAAGCACTGAATTATTCATGTTGTATAAGGGTATATACAGGAAGAGATCCATGTATGTAGGAAAACAGACAGTGACAACTCCCAAGCATCAGAGCCTTTTCTTAGAAAACTATGAAAGAGAGTCACAAACTGTTTAAGCATCACAGAATTTCTGTAAAACTTCAGTCTCTAAATTACTTTGATACTTAAAAATTTACCTTATGTTCACAATCTGCTCTAATGCAAATCGCATTACTCTGGGCTATAGCTCAATTTCATTTTTCTAAGCGAGGAACTTTTATTGGCAGTAAAGCCTAAGAGAATAAAACTTGGCCTAATTAGATGGTTCCCAGCGCCTTTCCTCCAGGAGAAGCATGTGCCATACCCCACAGCCATGGAACCTTGGTGCATTTGCTCTCACTCCAAGGGAAGTTCCACTTACAACCACAGTGGATCATAAGCATTTTCCTGTGCACAGAGCATTTCATGGCACAGGAGCTCAGCAGTCCTTAATGGCAAAGGTACCCCTGGCAAGAGCCCCAGATCCCAGGCTTTTCTACACACAGCTCTGGCAATGCTTTGTACCTCTAACCCTCTGCTACACCTGGGCAGCAACTGCACCTGAGCTCTGGGATGGGCAGCAGAATCCCATCAGCACCATGCTGAGAGCTCCAACCAATGCCAAGCATTTCATGTGGATTTTGGGGGATGACAGGAAAAAACCCCTGAAGTTGTTTTCTTGGAGGTTGGACTAGATAATCATCGTAGGTCCCTTCCAACTGAACTACTCCATTTTATTCTTTTTACAGCTCTCAAGACCATTTTCTTGTAATGTACCTCTTAACAAACCCTTGTCACTATTCCAAAACTATCCCACTACAAAGGCTTTTCAAGGCATCTCTTAAAATCAGTCACCCAACAGTTACCCTCCCACTTTATTAAATTCCCTCTGCTCTGCAGTCAACTGCAACACAGCTGCACAGTCAGAATGATAAATGCCCCAGAAAAGCACAGAAGAATCCAGGATACAATGCTTAATTTTGTTTGCTCCTTCGCCCGGAGCCACTTCCTCCTCTGACACAATATTTGATATTGGCTCAGAAACCTCGGATTTCTCCAGGCCATTGCAGGGAGGCTCCTTGGTGCACAGCCCTGACAGGGAACTGAAGAGAGCAAGTGAGGACTGTAAACAAACCACATCCTGTTTATGACAGTCGGCACAGAAGAGCCATTTCCCTCCTGCTTGGCACTTCCCAACATGTCACTTGGCATCTCCTCGCTGTTTTGGAAGGAAAGCTCATTAGAAAATTCATTTACTGCTAAGAAACTCTTGTCCTGGAGGACTGTATTTCAAGTGGGAAGCATCAGGAAGGGACTGCAGCACATCCAGGGGGGTCAGGATGCTGCTGGAAATTGTCAATTTTCCAGGTAAAAGAAATCAGATGTTTCCAAATCGCTGCGTTTTCCACATGAAAATAAACGGGTGAGAAGCTGCAGCTCTTCACTGGCTCCTACCACAGCCTCCATGGCAGATGCTGTGTGCTCCAGAGGCCATTTCTAACTAATGGATCTTTCTAAGATGCATTTTAGTCGTATGACTATTCAGTCCCATCTTTCTCTACTAAAATATAGATGGCATAGCACAAATTCACCTCCTACAGAACCGACTATTGTTAGAATGCCCTTCTACAAACCTCAGCAGAAGCCTCTCAGAGAGAGGGGAAAAAACCCAGCACACATCTTCCTGTTTTCCAAGCTACTTTATCCATCATGCCCAAGGCTGGATTGAGATTAGCAGGTAAAAAGTTGGCATCTTCTCCAACAAACTATTTTATTCTTTCCATCAACTAGCAGCAGCACAAAGGATGCAGACAATCAAGAATGTGATAATACAGCCCTGGATCACACTGGACCTGGGGATAGGAGAAAGGAGCAGTAGCCCATAGTCCCAATCAATCACAACAGTCCCCTCTGTACTTCTCTAAAGCTGCCTTGAAAATGGGAACTAATACCAGAAGAATGCTGCAAAAAAAGAAAAACTTACAGCTGACAATAGCAGTGTTCAAGATTGTTAAAAAAAATGTGAATTTGGATGGTTTTAGTTTTTTTAATATGCCTTAAAAGCAGATCTTTGCTACCAGGAAGGGCTTGAAAACTAGCAAGGAGTGAAATTATATAAATACAATAGAAACTGAGGCCACAGTCCTGAAGTCAGTGCCAGCCCCACAGGAACAGATCACCATGGCCATCCCACAGGGTGCCACTATGGCAGAGGTGAGGCAGCAAGGGACAGGCAACTCAGCTGACTCCACAAGGCACTGAACAAGTCATTAGACAAGGCTTGAAGCAATTCCCCTAAACAGTCATCTCTTAATAACATTTTTGAATTATCAGATGACTGTGTTGAGTCACTACAGTTCCTGTGCTAATTATTTCACTCTGGCAAAAAGCAGACATACAAAACAATGCTCTTAGTTTTAGTAAACATTCAATATTCCTTCAGCCTTATAATCATTCATCATATTGAAGTTCTTCACTAAACCCAGAAACATTATATTTAAATTTAGGGTAACTGGGGGATGAGAGCTGTCAGAGAAACAGCTAAAAAGTTACCATTCTTTAGACCTTATTTACATACTTTTCACAAGCCAGGTAATGTACACAAATATATTTATTTACAGTCTTTACAGGTCATCATTAAGCAAAATCCTAGGTCTGGAAAAATGAAGATCAAAGTTTATGTACAATGAGTGCTTACACAAATTAGATCTAATGAGCTTCCATTAGGAGGTACCTTAAATCTCCATAAAGACAGGAAGGAAGAGATCATCCCAAATAGCACCAACACCACTGGAGAAAATGGAGACTGAAAATCTGGCACTTTGGCAAAAGTAACTCAATAGAGAAATCTGTAGCAGATGTGTCTGCACAGACATACCACACACACAAAATTTGTATCAAAGATTGAGAACAAACAGCAGCCTGGTCAGAATGTGTCAGAGCAAAAAAATGATGCAGTTTGGGCTGGAAAGGTCAGTCTGAAGGAACCATTTGGGATCTAAAGACAGGAACATCAGATGGACAAATGAATGACATGAAGACTGCACATCATTAGTACCTGTTTCATCTCTGAAACAGTTAAAACTAGCAGGAAATTTTCCAATAATACCACACTTTAAGTACTGCTGCAAACTCAGAACATTCTTTCTGAAGTTATCCCGGGCAAAGTGGAGTCTGTGAAATAGCAATTAAGCATATTCCAGACTGGGTTCAGCTGCCTGCAGGGAGCCAACAGATCCCCCTGCTCCTGTGTCACTGCAAGTAACAAAGCAAGCAAGTGCCTGGCTCTACTCCCACACAGGAAGCAAATCTGTTTACAACCCTGGAATAAATAAATAGATGAAACTCAACACCAGTTAACACCCAAAGTTTTCCTCAGTGCATGGTATCAAGAGCAGGGGAGTGAAATGCCAATTGCAGCAGTTGCACTCCATTAAAAGAAGAAAACAAGGGTGAGCCTGAGGTCTGTGTGCAGCAGCAATGTGCCAGCAGTGCACAAACAAGGAAACATCTGATATAAACAGGCATTTCTCAAAGGCAGGAGGGACACAGGCAGGGCAATAATGTGCATCTGACATGAGAAAGGTTTGATTAAAACTAGTTCATCAAGCTAACTAGCACCAACCTGTTCCAGGCACTGAACAAGAGATGAACTGCAGACCTGACCTGCCTGTATTAAATACTATGTATTTAAAGATAGCTGCAATCTGGATCTTCAGGAAAAAACATCATTTAATTGCTATGGAGAGAGAAATATATTTATATCCAACTGCACTGACTTCAATTCTGGACTGCATTGATCCAATCCACTCTGGACTTGGTCTGCTAAACACCAGCTTTTGATGCAGCTGAGCTACTGAAATCACCCAGGGAATACACAAAGCCATTAAGTACACACCTCCTGTATTGTTATTTTTACCCAAAAATTGAAACATCTGGCAAGGAAGGGTACAACCTGTGAAGGGAAAAGAAAGGAGAAATACGAAATTGTTCTTTTTATCATAAAAATCCTTTGGAATCATTTGGCAAGGAGTCAGTTCTGGACTTCTTCAATCCTGTGAGAGAGATTAAAAAGGAATAAAAATAACCTGAATTAACTATATGGGATTAGTGAAATCCAACAATCTCTTGGGAGCTGAGCCTTGGGCTCAGAAGAGGTGCAAACAAACTCAGCTCCAAACACCAGCATAAGGAAAAGTCTCTTACAAAGCAAAAGACACAAAGCAACAACTCTTCCAGAGCAGAACAACTGAGTTTGAATTTAGCCAGTGCTACTACTACTGTCCATCACCTCTCAACCTAAGGGAAATTGACAGCAATACAATAAATATGTCAATGTTTACTGAGCACTTTAAGAACTGTATGATCTTGGGATGCTCAATGAAAACCCAATCTGTACTGCTTGGTCAGCTCATGTAACCTATTTAAACTCTGTCTCAGCTGTTTCATTTATAAAAAGAGCTTTTGCCAGATATGGGATTTCAACACTCAAAACAGTTAAACCACTAACAACCATCAAGCTGTACTTACTGGAGTCCACTCAGCAAGGCTTATCTTTCCCTCCTGTTTTCCCCCACCACCTGCTTTTATACCTACTTGTTACAGCTTGAATGAAATTACATTTCCAACTAATTAAGATAGTAACTCCTTTGTGGATTTGTTATGCAACTGAAACAATGCAATACCTCTTGTCTCTGATGGATTCAGGGTAATAAGGAGCCAAACAGTAACAAAATTACCCCAGAGAGAAAGTTTAATGTCTTTAGATGTATAACACAATATTAAGGAAAACAAGTACAGAAAAGAGGCAGATGCAGCTGTATGATGTACAGGGCCTTCCCTCTTTTTTGTGGGACCAATTATTTTCCCAGTGAAACTGAAGAGTGATCAAGGCAGACACAAGTCTTCCAAGATATATGATGCATCCAGCATCACCTCAGGAAGCTCTCATGCAGAAAACCAGAAATGTTTCATTTTCATTGTCCTCCATGGGTCTCCAACACTAAGTACAACCACAACATTGAGCAGCTTTGAAGAGGAGCAGACAAATACTCAACTCATTTGGTTAAATAGCTTGAGCAAAACACACTCATTGTACTCCCACTTTTCTGAAACAAATTAGATGTGAATAATTAGATGATGGTAAACAAAACCCAGCTCAGTAGTGAGAGCAGTGTTTGGATGTCCGTCTTACAGCACTCCCACTGCAGTGACTCAATAATGTAACATTTTCACACAGAAAATGCTTTCATAAGTCTGCTTTCCAACAAAAAGTCAATTTAATTAGAAAAGTTCTCTCGTTAGAGCCAAGTGAGAAAGGTCTGCACACATGGACCTAAGCATCTTGTAATAAATAAGGGGCACATCTGCACAGACCACATTTGTCTTGCTGGTTCCCAAGGATTCTGTGTTTGCCCTAGGCACCACTTCAAGAAATACATCTTATTGTTTTGGAGATTGATCTAATTTCATTGTTTATTACATTTCACAAATTGCTATTCTGGGTAGAAGTGATTAATAGATACAGTTCTAGGTATCCTCCTTCATAAGTTTTCCAACAGAACAATCAGAATAAACAGAACAGCACTTTCATGGCTTCCCATGTTAGTGTTTCTCCCCTTCCATAAAACAGTAGAAGTTCACTTCAAAGGTAATATTTCAATCACCAACAGGTGAGGACACATTCAGGAGCTACTGCAAGAATTCTACAGCCTTTTTCTTCTTTAAACAACGTAATTGTATTTGACATTAACAAAGCCATATATATTATGGTAAGACTTGGCAGTATTCAGCACATTTTTAAGGGAACAGAATGATTTTTTAAAAGTCAGCAGTGAAAACTGGAGGTTATTTTTGGTTGCTGGCACTTAGCTCAGCTCTAGCTTCTTGTCACTTTAGCTCCCCACTCTGCCACACAGAGCAGGTGGATCCCAGTGGCAGAGGCAGCACTGAGGCTGCCAGGGAAGAAACCAGAAACTCTGGAATTGCCCCAGAGAAGTGAGAGAAGCACAAGGGATGCAAGAGGACAGAAGGGAAGGAGGCCACAGAAGAGGGAATATTTACCAGAAATTATAAATGAGCAAGAGGCAGTGCAAGATTTTAACTGTTAAATTGAAACCAAACCCAGTCAATCCCAATCACAGGCCTCTCTGAAGGATCAAACCTTGGCTTTCTTCAATGCCTGAACTTTTCCCCTCTTGATTCTGTTCATGTATCAGTCCCTTGGTCCTATTTCTAATGCTCCTGCTTGGAAGAGAAAGCAAATGTGTGACTTCCCTGCTGTGGCCACGATCTCGTGGTGGTGGAGGAAGCCATGCAGATATTTCAGTCCACAGATGCAATGGCCATTTAGAGCCAAAGAGAAAGGAACATTTAAGATATGAGTTAAAGCCAAAGGAATTCAGTTCAAAAATACAGAGTAAATTGAGTCCACCCACTGCAATAGTCTTTTGCAATTTTCTGCTGTGAAGTTCTTTATAATTAGCACAACACCAAGCATGTTAATCCTCAGAAAAATCAATGGATTCAACTTTGGAAGACACAAAATGAAATTCTCCATACTGAAATGTCTCTCGTTAGCTCCACAGTCATTACAAAAAAGGGGGTTTAAGAAAATCAATTATGGTCTTAACCTGCTCAGTCACAAAATGTATGTCAGGAGCAAAGTACAAGTCTTTTTAAACAGCTGTTATTGAGCAGGTCCCCTTCAAGGCAGCCTTTTCTGACCATGTTAAATTACCTTATGCACACACACAACATCAGATACTTCTGTAATCCACGAAACCACCTAACTAGGAAAGCTCAATTTCCTTTGGACTGTGGTTGTACATTTAATTCCTCCCATACAGTAATAAATCAAACGTCCTCCCACATCACCCTCATCAGCCCTACATTGCCCACACTTCCTCTTCCCTCCCCTCCCCACACTTTCTCTCCAAATTCTGTTACTTAGGAATGTGTGGGCTACAGAACACACATACCCTTCTCCTTGCCACTGTCAATCTAAATAGAGCAAACCAGCTGTCTCTGCTTTTGGCTGGAGTGAAAGGCATCTCCTTGCTCCTTCCTTTGCTGGCTTGCACAAAACTCCCTGGCTTTGAAAGAGCTGCCCCCTCTCTAGTTTGACCAAGGTAGCCAGAGGCTGAGCAGGGAGGGTCAGAGACAAAGGAATAGAACAAACTCAAAGCCTAATGAAACTATTCCAAAAATAAATTTTTCTTCTGTTCTTAGATAAAGAAGCTGGTCTGACAGCCTAGGAAAAATCTGCAACAATTCAGTCCATTCAATGCAAATACCTAAACGTCTCTAAATGGTGTTAAAACTGAATAGGACACAAAAAGTTCAATCATTCATTCTAAACAGAAAGGTTCAAATCCCTGCCACCTACAAAGCAACCTGGTCTAGTGGAAGGTGTCCATGCCCATGGCAGGGGGGTTGGAACAAGATGATCTTTAAGATCCCTTCCAACCCAAACCTTTATGGGATTTTATGCTATATCAAAACTTTGATCTCCTATTATCTGGAAACAAAGATACTGATCTCAGCATGACAATTCAAAACCAAATGGAGACTGTCCATGCAAATGAACATGCACCATGTCTTCTCTTGGAAGACACTCATAGATGGATAATCCAGTTAATTATCAAAAGGACAGAAAAGCTTTTCACAGTTAAATGCCCCATTGAAACTCCATCATGATTAACAGCTCAACTGTCAGGATACCTAAGAGTAGAATGTCACTTCCAGCATCTATTTGGCAGAGACTTAAAAATAAAATATCTGTGTGGTCCCAGTCAATGGGCTGACATGTGAATATCGAGCAGCTATGAGAAGCTCACGAAAGCCCCTCTTGTGACTGAACTTGTTCACACCCCAAAAAATGATGGCAGCCCTGAAAATAAATCTGATCACAACACTCTTCCTGGATATTTTCAATAATAGCAGCTGTTTGACCATGATCAAAGATTTCAATAGAAATCACCAATCTTGGTAGGATTTTTTTTAAGAACTAGCTTCTTCCAGCTCTGCTGACTTCAACTGTGATTATCAACCCATCTGCACCTTGTCATGTAACATTTGGTGAAGAAACCAAAACTAACTTAATAATCATAATACTCACATTCGTAATACATATCTAAAACATGACTGTCTATGGAAACTCCAGTCCAAGCTGCAAATCCTCAATTCTGAATTCACCATTTCTGCTGGCCCCAAAGTCACCTGCCCTCCAGCCAGTACAGCCTCCATCTGCCTACAAAATATTCCTACTGCCACATGAAGTGAGATGTACCTTACTGGAAGAACAGGCTGGAGCTTTCTACTACCCCTGTAACCATGTCCTTCACCAATGGATTTCATATTTCCAGAACAACTGTACAGGAATATACTTTTTGCATATGTAGACATAAAAATGTTAAGCCAAAGAAAAATGAGATTTGAAGCAGGAAGAGAAAAAAGTTTCCTTTGTTTCTTTCTCCTAAGAAGGTCACAAAGGAAAGGCTGGGGAACTCTTCAGGTTATGCCATTATTCGTGTCTAGCATGGGTTTAATATTTTGCCCTGCACAGTGCACTAAATTATGCTTTTTCTTCTTCTAATTCTACCCAAGTCCAGTACAAAAGCAGAACTTTATGAGCCAAACTAGGCAGGGCCTCTTTAGAAATGCATGTAGATGCCCATTTTAAAAGAACATTAAAATGCCACAAACATTAATCAGCTGAAAACTACTGAACATCCCTCTCATTAAAAAGAGCTCCCAAACAAAAGGCAAACCAAAAACTTGGCCCAGTAAATATCCCTTGCCATTTTCCCCCCATACCTACAGCAGATATCCATGCATAATTAACTTGGTCTAAGCACTCTCATTCATTTCTAGCTTTCCAATATTTAACTAAACTACTCATTTTTCAATTGTCAAGCCATCTAAATAACTTTGCCAGCAGCACAACTCATCTCTTTCGTAATTATAAGAGATACGAAAAGTCTCCTTTCATCTTCCAGAGAACATGTATTTAGCTGGCTTCCAAATACCTGCTGTAATTTGTTATCCAGGGCTGCTTCTTGCCCCTGGCAGTCTCCTTCCTCTAATTCAGCTACATTCTAAGGATCCAACACTGTCCTGTACAGCAGCATTACAGCCCTTATTTTAAGATGTTCAAATTGTTGCCTGATACCAGTGTTTCTTCAGCCTTTCAAACTACTGCTACATATCAGCAGATTTTTTTTTGAACCATTGAACACAAGAACACCCAAAATGTTTTTTCTTCATTTGGATGTACAGCTGGATCATTCCAGTCGGCTCCTTACTAACAACTGGTTTAAAATTCTAGAATACACACTCCATTTATTAAGTAGCTTAAATGATCTACTGCCTTTTGAGGCTGGTTGAACCATTATTGCCCAGTCAGAACTTGTTCTGCCTTACATTTCCAATCACCTTCAAGCTTAAATTTCACTTAACACACTCATTTCCACACTTACTATGGCCAAATCAAGGGAGCATATGGATGTAGTGGTATTAATTATGGAGGCACTCTCCTCTAATAGTGGGATCAACTAATCAAGCAAATACTCGTAAAGCCAACATAATGAAACATTATAACAGCATTATAAAAGACAACAACCCATCCTTCAGCATTTGACAGCACTGAGAAAAACTAATTTCTAATAACACATCACACCAAACAAGAAAACACTTTCATTGAAAAAGACTTTACAGCTCTTGGCCAGTGTCTTTCTCCTGTCGACACATTGAGTGGTTTGTTAGCTATTAACTCTCCTGTGTGCTCACCCTTAATGCTGTATTTCTTATCTTACAAACCCTATTGACATAAAATCTCTCTCTACTTTGTACTGAGTCTGTCTTCCACTTCTGCCCTATTAACTCGTGTCAATACAGCAAAGGGAGCAAAAGAAAGCAGCAAAGTCAATACTCATCCATCACATTTCTGTGCAACTGCTGCAGTGAAGAGGAACACACGACAAAGGAACTGGCTGCACAGGTCAGAAATTCATCTGTCAAATTAATATGGAGCACCCCAAATATTCAGAGCAAAGACCCCGTGCCAAAGCAGAAGCTGCTCTATCTCTACTGTGCTTTTCACAAGACATGTCCTTGTTTCAGGGAAATTACAAGCTGTGGTGGGATTTGCCAGACAGTCCCACTTCTTTCTTACGCTTTTTCTGCCCTTCCTGCAATTGCATTTCTCTAACTAAATCACAAAGTACCTCTGGGAATAAAGGAAGGCATCATCACTGCACACTTAACTGGACAGGATGATCTCTTTTCTCCGCCAATCCCTGCAACAATAGGAGCAGTAGAGATCTGAATTCAGAACAAAGAAGAAAGCATTTATCAGACAGAATAGCAGAGATTAAAGCATTTCTCCCTCTGATTGAATGACCACAGTATCACATTCCCTCTGCTCCTGCTGCTGCAGAGGAAGTGATTGAGCTCTGGCACAGGGGCCTTGCTGAGTGAGGAAGGGGGCAAATCCTCTCACCAGAATTTTAATCTCTTGCTCCTGGAACCAGGAAATCGTTACCCAATGCAGCAGAGAAATGAATGCTACATCACGTCCAATGGTCTCCCTGCTGGCAATTTCTACGTGAGAGAGTTTATTTCAAAGTGCCTGGATAAGGTATTGCAGACCTTTAAGTTACATGGGACCCATGAAGGGCTAAAAGAACTAAGAGACAAAAAGAAAGAAATTAAAAATAGAAAAAATGAAATTGTGAACACAATTTAAGGACAGATGGAAAGAGCCTGAGTGAAATCTGTGACTTCCACTGTGGAGCAGTAAAACACATTAACTCATCTTGCCAAAACACAGGCTGCAAAAGGCATTATTTTAGTACCTTTTACACACTTCTAGGCTTCACTCAATTGAGGTCTCTCAGTTTTCAAGCCTCATTTCTCCTTTCCAGTGGACAACATTGGGGTGCCAGGAAGAGAAAAAGGTAAGATTCCAAATGCTGGATTGATTCCCAAATGAAGAGCTTTGTCCCTCCTCTCCAATTCCTGCTACTCTCTGCTTAGCAGAGCCCACCTCACACAGAGATGGGCCAGAGGCACAGCTGTGCAAGGTGGGGATGCACCAGAACTCACAGCTGGCTGGACAGGGCACTGCTGAAAATTCAGAACTCGACCAGTACCACAAAAGTACAAAGATTTAGCTTTGCTTTTCTGCCATATTTGCAAGGACAAACTCTCTGAAAAGAGGATTTGCCCTGAATTACAGATCTACCAAGGCATACAAGCCAGCTCCCCTCTGTTACAGAAGGACCTCCTGGAGTGGGTGCAGTGGAAGGCAACAAAGGTGATGAAGGGCCTGGAGCATCTCTCTTGGGAGAAAAGGCTGAGGGAGCTGGGACTGTTCAGCCTCAAGAAGAGAGAGCTGAGAGAGGACCCCATCCCTGAGTGTCCCTGTGTGCAGGGAGGGCTCAGAGCAGGGCCCAGGCTCTGCTCCATGCACCCAGCAATGGCACCAGAGAACAGGCAGGACCTGATGCCCAGGGAGTTCCACCTGAACATGAGGCAGAACTTCTTCCCTGTGCAGTGACCAAACACTGAATAGGCTGCCCAAAAATGCTGTGGATTCTCCCTCACTGGAGATATCCCAGAAGTGTCTGAGCACCATCCTGTGCCATGTGCTCTGGGATGACCTGCTGGAACAGGGAAGTGGGACCGGATGACCCACTGTGGTCCTTTCCAACCTGAACCATTCTACCATTCTGTGATTTAAAAAAAGAAAAGGCAAGGTTTTAAAGAGCAGCAAATTTGGCACCTTTTCCTTCCCATTGTCTTCAAATTACAGTTAAAGTTTGGTAAACAAATCAAGTGCAACATGACGTAAAATTTACACAGGAATGCATACAGAGTAGTCAAGGCTGTCTAGTTTTCTTTTTATTTTTTTTCCTGCTGTAGAAATCAAGAAGCAGTGGGAAAATAATGCAGCTTTTATAAAAAGGAAAAAGTTAGCTATTCAGATGTTTGCTTAGATGCAGAGAAAGCCGAGTGAGTGATGGCATACCTGTTTTGCACACTCCAAAATAAATCTGCACTGGCTCCCAGAATGATTAAATGGATGCTATAAAGGAATTATTAAAATAAATTTCTTTAATGTGGTTCTATGTCCAAGTTCTCTGACCATTAAATCATTTGCACAAACAAAAAGCAGACTGATTTATCATGGCCATTACTGCCAGCCTGCAAAGTTGTTAAAGTTTACACTGAGGTTTCAGGTTAGTGGGCTGAGGACTCCACTGTGCCTCAGATGGACACCATGTTCCAACTCATTCTTTGTGACATCTTAGACAAACTGGTCCAATAAATCTGATGGATTAAGGAGTTTTTTCTTTGGTTTTGCTTAGTGGGTTTTTAAAAATGGAAGCAGCAAAACAAATGGTCCCTGTTCTAACATGGTATAAAGGATCCAAGTGAGCTCAGCCTCTGATTCCTGTGTGGCTCCCAGTCTGTGCTGAATGTGAAGGTTGGTGTAAAGCAGCTGCTGATATACAAGTTCAGGATGTGGGAACTGAAGGTGTCACTTAAAGAAATCATCATAAACATTTTACAGGAACATTTACCAACTGTTAGGCCATGATGAAATTAGAACAGACAAAACCACAGGCATCAGTTCTCAAACAGTTTTAATGTCAAAAGGTATTAAATGAAGCTGTGACCCATGTGGAGATCAGACAGATCTTGCCACTCTGAAGGAAGTTTCAAAGCCAAATGCTCAACAGTTAAGAAATGTCAAACACATCCATGGAACCATCCTCCAGTAACTGCCTACCTTCCCACACTGTTTTAGCTTTCAAATGCAGCAGGAGTAATGAACCTCCTGGAAGCAGATGTATGAAATCATAGAGACTTATGAGTTGCAGACAGAATAACTGCAATTAACAGATAAACTAGAGCTGCTTCTCAGCACTCAGCTAGGAAGGGTCTCAGCTCTACCACACTGTACATATGTATCTATTACATATACATAGAGCTATACAGTGTACAGAACTTGCTGAACCTTTTCATGAACAGGAAAGAAACAGAGCCTCCCTCCTCTCCTCACATTTGGATCGATGCCTCAAAGTGTAAACCAGCTCCTCAGATGAAAGGAAAAGGAGGAATTTTTTAACAATGAAATTCATACTGAGCTGTGACAGGCTGGGTTGTTTTTATTTCTGCACTGACTTCACTAAGCAGGTGATCCTGGAGTTGCAGTTTAAGCATTGCAGTGACTTGCAAGCATCCTCTCTGAACTAAATGCATCACTGCAGTGGACACTACCTCTCCTTTCTTAATTTTTATGACCCACTATATTAAAACCAGTTTAAATGTAATAAAGTCTGCAACATTTACAGCTACAAAATATGGGAGGACCATAAAATTAGCCAAGCATAAAAGTAAGGGAGTCTTGAGCATCCTCTGCTCACTTTCCAGGGACAATATATACAGAATTGGCAGGGACTACAAAATCAAAAGGAATTTAAATCAAATTAAAATTCTAACAACGTTTTCTTCTCCCTGCTAGGGGCTCAAGGTACATTAACACATGCAGACTCACTCTTCTGCATTGTTTCCTCAGGTTTTCATTCTCACTTTCTAAAATTTGTTTATAAAAGTGGTGATCTGAAATATTGATGGTTTACTCTCACACATGGCTGTGCTCAGCTGCAGCTGGTTTGGCAGTAATGACATACTTTTTCTTTTCACTTCACACTCCACCCCTTTTCTGCAGAAGAGGGAGCTGGAATATAGAATTTTTAGAATCACAGAATATCCTGAGCTGGAAGGAACCAACAAGGATCACTGAGTGCAACTCCTGGCCCTGCACAGACACCCCAGCAATCCCACCCTGGGCCTCAGAGCGTTGTCCGAACACTCCTGGAGCTCTGGCAGCCTTGGGGCCCTGCCCATTCCCTGGGGAGCCTGGGCAGTGCCCAATCACCCTCTGGGGGAAGAAATTTTTCCTAATATCCAACCCAAACCTCCCCTGGCACAGCTCCAGCTGTTCCCTCAGGTCCTGTCCCTGGTCACAGAGAGCAGAGATCGGAGCTGCAGTCCCCAGTGAGTCTCCCCTCAGTCTCCTCTCTCCAGGCTGAACAGACCCAGTGACCTCAGCCTCTCCCTGCATGGCTTCTCCTCCAGACCCCTCATCACCTTCACAGGTTGCTCTCTATTTCTTCCTATGTCACCTCCTCTCTCTCTCACTAAACACCTCTAAAATATGCAAGGCAAACCAGCAAACCCACACTGAAGCAAAACTTTGACTCTCGTAACAAATCCCTATTGCAGTGCCAACACAAAGCTGTTCTCACAACTCTTCCTCTCTCTTTGTCACTCCAGCAGCACAAGCATGGACTGTTCAGGAGACTAAGGCAGGGGTCTCTTTGCATAGTGGTCTATTCCAGGACCATAAAATACTGCCAGCTTCTTCTTTTCCTTAGGAGGGTCCCACTGTTTTCTCAATAGGATGCTATTTGATGAGTGGGATACAAAGCTGATAGAAGCAAAACTAACTGTACCTGCTTTATCACATGTTTATATTGAGCAGAACTCAAACAAATCTGTTTGGGGCATAGGCAAAAGCCTCAGGATTTGCAAGTGACATGAATTGCTCTTTGAGAAAGCCCTGCACAAGCAGTGACAGACATGCTCCAGTAAAAGCTGTCATAAGGTTTGTTAACTCCCACCAGCCAGAGGACAGATCTCTGACTTGTTTAACATTACACACAAGTCCTGGGTCAAAATCAGAGCCCAGAACAAAACTGCTTCCAGAGGTCCACTGAGTTTTGAATATTTTTGCAGTCCTCTCTTACAGGTCTCTCAATTTCCATCCAGCCTCTCCTTCATCCTCTTTACCTGAAGCAGTTTTAACACATTAAAGAAGCACCACATCACTGGACACAAGCAGAAACACATATCCTTGTGCACTTGAGAAGAACATAACTAACATTTACTGTACTTCAGACAGGCTCCAATCTAGGCCAGGTGTCAAACACAGCAGACATACATAGCTCATACAATCAGACTCCTTCTAAGGAAACCATTTTCACAAGTCCTGGTTCATCTCTGCTGCAGGACTTCTCTTGGTCCCAAATTTCCATCACCTGACCTCCACATAAGCCTCTCCTGACACAGAGATGAGTACTCAGTGGCATAAATCCCAGTATGGGAATATGTTCATGGTTCTGCATTGGTAACAATCAGCCAAGTCTCATGGATTTTATATGTCCAATTGTCTCTTTCATGTTTCAAGAACATGCTTTAGTATCTTGCAGCAGAGACAATGATGGTCTAGTTCTTTGAAGTAAGGTAACTAGAGAGGGAATTTATTCTTTTAAAGTGCTGTGGAAAATAATTAATTAAAAACTAGCCTGACTGATGAAATATGGTAGCATCTACACCAAGTCCTTGGCATGATTCAGTTCTTTAAGGACAGGAGAAACTTCTTCAAAGTCTGTACACGTTAACAAAAGATGCCACTCACTTTATTTTTAAAACATCAAAACCAATGAAGTCTGAGGCTGTCTGACCAGGACTGCTGGGTTTGCAAGGAGAAGGACAAGGTAACTTCTGTCAGCCTCAATGACAGCTACATTATCCATGGGAGCTGCAACAACTCTTCTCTTGTTCAGTTTTCATTCAAGAATTAGACAACTGTCTCCAGAGGATGGGAAATGAGAAACTACTAAAACTTCATCCAGTCTCACTTTCCTGCATTCAGTTCAAGACCTTCAGCATGAATTCAGGGAAGATGTGAAGTACCTACTTCCAACACAAAATTACAAAATCCAAATTAAAAGCTTGCAAAAACTGAGGCATTTCTGCCTTATACATGGCACACACGTTTGAAACAAGGCCCTTAGTTCACCATTCCTAAGTTTGCCACTGAGCCACGAATTTCCCAAGGGAGTCAGAATGCATTTCAAGTCTCCTCTGCCTTTAAGTATTAATGAATACTTCCTCTGCAAGTTCAAGAGCATCCCCCATTGCTGTTCATACACAGAGCCCTCACCTTCAAGCAGCAGCTTGGGGAGATGACACAGCCTGGGTGCTCGTCTTCTCCACCAGGAAAAGCTCTCCCTGCAGTTCAGAACAAGCATGTTATGAAGTTCTTCTGAAAAAGGGCACATTCTACAGACAGCAGACCTACATGCTGGTTGGAGGAGATGACTGGAATGAGTTCTCTCTGTATTAAGGCATTTCCTTGGAGGCATCTGCAATCCATGCAAATGAAAGGTTTCCAAAAGGTCACTGGCAATATAAAACGTAATTAGCTGAAAAACAACAAGTATTTTTAGGCACCACTCTGCCCCAGGTTATCTTACTGTTACTTTTTGTATAATCACAGTTATTATCAGCATTTTTTCCCCCTTTTGGATGTAATCAGGAAAGAAAAAAATCTGACAAACAATGTTAAAAGACATCATATTACTCTCAAATAGGCAAGTTAAGAGACTTACCACCCATGGCTGTGCACAAACTACACACCATAATTGGAGGTAACACAGCAGCAGGTGCACTTCTATTAAACAGGACACAATTAAAAAAATAAACAAGTCAATTATACTGCTGTTAAGTCCAAACTGTTACTCAAAACTGACAACAGATTTTGCCATGAGCACCAACATCCCACTTGGTATCTACAGCTGGCCTTTCCCAGAGCCAGCAGAGCCCACAGCAGGAACACTGCAGCTCCGGGAACACGCTTGATCCTGGAAAGTGTTTGGACAAACAAAGCAAAAAGCAGTCACTGAATGAGTGACTATTGGCAGTTCAGACTTGCTGCTGCACCCAAGTGCACAGAGGAGATAAGTCAAACAATATAGCAAAATTATTTTATTGACAGTTTAGAAAATGGTATTTTTGGCTAATATAAAATTGAAGTCCTAGTCCCTTAACTGCAAGGCTGACACCCCAGTGCTCAGTCAGTGAAGCACAGGATTTACTGGGATGTGGCTCCAACACAAACATGACACACACTATTTGCTTTCAAGTTCTTTCCATAAGGAGAAAGTTCATTCTACTGATTGATTGTCCTATCCAAGTATCCAAACCCTGGTATCAGAATGAATTGGACAGTTTCTATCTCATGGGTACTAACAGCTCTTTCATCTCCTCTATCTGAAACCTGTCCCAAGTGTGCCCACCACCTTCTCTCTCAAATTGTCCAATTGATTAATCAAGTTAAACTCAGAGCAATTGTTCTCAACCTGCATTTAGCTGGGAGGCTTTTGCTTCTCTATCAGATCTGAGCATTGGCTGTGTGCCCACATGCATGTCTGTCTGCTAATCCTATCAGAGGTCTAATAAAAGGTATTACTTCTCCCTACAAACCTGGCTCTGCTCATTCTTTTTCTGTGAATCATCAAGATGCACTCTGATTTCAACAAGCTCCAATTCTCACACCAGAGCAAGATCTGTGGAATGAAAAGCAAGGCATAAGAGCCAGATGAGCAAGTTCACTCAATAAATTGGGAGTGTGACACAGACAGATAATCTGTTTTGCAATTCCATCCCTGGTGGCACAGGATTCAGCTCTGCTCCACGCTCCCAGCTGCAGGAGAAGGAGCTACAAAGTGACTTCAGTCTTGCTCCTTAAGTAGATAAAGATGCTACAACATAAATTATACATTTGATTTTCAAAGGTCAATTAATGTATTGTCTCAGTAACAATTTTTACCTTTAGTGCAAGGTGCAAGAAGAGGGACTTTTTCATTAGGATAATCCATGGAAATGTGCTGCTTTGTCAGTAGAGTCCCATTAAAAAAACCCTCACAGCTTTTTCTTAAAGCATACGCTCTATTTTATTAGTTGTAGATGCTTTGGACTCTATGTACTGCAACTGCCATGGGCTACATCTGATAATCTCTTATTTGTACAGTCAGAAAGGGACACATTTTGGTTTATTTCCATAAATATTTCAAAAGCTTTCTCTGGCTGAGAAACAGAGAGCCTCTTCAGTAGTTATTCCAGTCATAAGAATTTGATTGTTGTTGCTTGAATAAAAGGAAAGCTTGGGGGGTTCATTGTGGGGGTTTTGATGGGTTTTTTTTTGTGTGTGGTTTTTTTTACTGATTTCCATCTCTTAACAGTGAGAACATATTTTTAAAATTATGAATATGGACATTGTTTTAAATATTGAAAATATGTAAAAACAGCCCATACATAAAATATGACAAGGAAATTACATTTAGCTGGAACACTGTTCTAAACTCTAGCAGAGCACCATGCCCAAGCCTTCCTGCTGAACACACACCCAGCCCCAACTCTGAATGTCACATCCCACCACAGTTTAAAAAAAAACACAAAACCAAGTCACTAGCAACAAAATAATTGGACCAGTAGCCATCCACCCCTTCTGAGACCACCTCTATCCCCTCTCCTTCCTAAGAAGAGACATTCCTGCAAGAGAATGACTGCACTGAGAAATTGTCAACATTTCTTCTAAACAACAGGGCATGGCTGAACCACTACTGCCTGAAAACACACAAGATACTGTTTAAAGAGAGAGAGAGAGAGGAACTGACTATAAATATATTTCCCCTCTGTGATCCCCATGCAAGAACACAGCAATTTGTCTGACTTTGGGAATTTATAAAAGAAAAAACAATTTTTTTTTCAATACATTTCCTCCAGAAAGAAATCTTGGGGACAAGGCTGGAGAAAGGAGGAAGCACTAGCAAGACACAAACACATCCATGGGATCCTTCCACATTTAACAGAAGACTTGATCAGCACAATTTCCTAAGAAGGCCTTGCCTTGTCTCCCTTATGCTCGACTCCTCCAAACCAACTTCTCCTTCCTTAACCAGATGCCTCAAAAGTGTCTGATGCTTCACCAAAACCACACCAGAGCTGTAGTAAAAGGTCCAGCAAGATGCCCCAGGGGCTGGAGCAGCTCTCCTACAAAGAGGCTGAGACAGCTGGGGTTGTTCAGCCTGGAGAAGAGAAGGGTGACCTTACTGTGCCCTCAGGTGCCTAAAGGGGGCTTATGAAAAGGAGGGAGAGGGACCTTTTAAACAGGCAGACAGTGATAAGACAAAGAGTAGTGGTTTTAAACTGACAGAGGGCAGGTTTAGATCAGATGTTAGGAAGAAATTCTTCAATCAGAGGGTATAAAGCACTGGAACAGGCTGTCCAGAGAAGCAGTGGGTGTCCCACACCTGGAAGTGCTCAAGGCCAGGTTAGGTAGGAGCCTGAGCAACCTGGTCCAGTGGCTGGCACCCTGCCCACAGCAATGGCTTCGAGTGGGTGATCTCTGAGGTCCCTTCCAACTCGAACCTGTGATTCTGTGCTTCAAGCTCTCCACATGCATGGGTATGCATGAAACAAGCATACCCACACCAAGATGTTCTACAGCTTCTTCTCTTTCCTTTCACTTGTAACATTTTTTAGCTAATTGGCTCCAGAATTTATAATGCTGGTGACAGCAGCCTGGCTGTGCCAGGCACAGGAGGGGGAGGAGGAGGGGAGGGAAGGCAGAGCCGCTGCCAAGGCTGCCGGCACCATCTCCTGTTCCCAGCCAGTTACTGCACAGCCCAGCCCCAGCCCAGGATGCTGATGCTCCTCTCACTCACCCAGGCAGCTCAGGGTATCTTATGCTTAGAAATATCACAAGATAACTTAGGAGGTTTTATGCAGACTCCAGAAAAAGCAGGAATCCAAATATGAAGTGCAGCTAAAACCACCGAATTTGAAAAGGAGCAAATTAAGCAGCCGAGGGGGGGGAAATGCAATTACAGCAGGAAAAAACTGTGTTTCACCATTAGCACTGCACAATAAGAAGGTTTGTCAGGCACCGGTTTAGCCTACACATGTTCACATCCGTCAGCATTTCCATGATAAATCCTAATTTTCACCATTGTTCATCACATTGAACTAAAACTTGGTATGCAAGTTTTTAGCACAGATGCTCAAATAAATTATGCACATTAGTCATTTAACTTTCAGAGCAGCAAGAGAAAGCTGCTTTTTGGGAGGGGGGTTGACTGCGATTTATGACAAGTTTTTTTTTGCCTTACACAGCTAAAAAAGACAAGCAGCTCACTTCTTGAATAAACTTCCCAAGCAGTATGTCTTTTGTATAGATGATAAAACTTTGACAGTAGGAGAATATTTATGACTAATTAAAAATGCCTTCCCACCACCCCCAGTGATATACTTTCAGTATTTTGCTCTATACCTTCACATATGCATACAAGCAGCCACAAAGAATATTAAACACATAATGAAAATACCAATAACAGCAGCCTGAAGGCAGCAGGCAGTAGAGATGATGTGATCCAGATGAGAAATTGTTCAAGAAGCGATTAGTTATGGAGCTGAACAAAGTGTACATGCAGATATGATCAACTGATTGAGACATCCCAGGCCAGACAATCTATTTTTCAGACATAACTATATTCTGTGCAGTATTTGAACTGACACCACTTCACAGCTGTTAAAAAATCCTACAGAATTCATATTTACCTTGGTAAAATGTCTCAGTGTATTCTGGCTGTCCTCAGCAATCTGCTCAAAATAAACAATATCAATGATACCCTATAGTACTTTAGAAAAATCCATAGTCTTCAAAACTCCTGTTATTGCAGCAACTACAGCAGGTATTTGGGTAAATGAGTATAAAAAGACAGAAAATTCATTCTGTATTCTGCAACCATTCTTCCCCTGGCTTCCCATGACTGCCCAGGAAAGTAATACTGCAGTTCTAGCATTACAAATTAAGAGACAAAACTGTTAAACACAGCCCTGTTTGACTGTGGATGTCTTCTCATGAAACACTTACACAGTTCAGGAGCCATGGCCAGCACCATCATTTTAAGATGCTATATGGGAAGAAACAGATGTCTGTTTGGGGGAGAAAGGAACAAAAAATCTTAACAGGTATGGATGGATAGATAGGAATTAATGTGTTCCATTTGCCTTAAACACAGTGAGGGGCAGACTAGGCAGGATATGTGAGCAGAGATGTTGTTTTCATTCAAGAGATCTCCTGGACCAGCACGTGAGAACGGGAGGAACTCGTGTCACTGTACAAACGACTCAGCACAACCCAGGCAAACACTCCAGAAAACCAGCCCAGGCTTCTTGGGCTCCCTTCATCCACCTCATCCATGGAACCACCCTGGTGACTTCAACACTGATTCCAAAGGTATTACCAAACTGACAGGCCCTGCTCTTTCCAACTCATATCAAATTTTTCAAGGCATACTGCCACAGTGCAGAGGCAATAAAAGACAAATCCCTAAGAAGTGGAAACCTTAAAGCACTACAATTCCCAGAACTCTATACAAAGCTTGGCAGCACATTGAATATATGGTTTTACATAATACTACTGGTTTCAAAGTAGAATATTTCTGTACTGCTGCCTACTGCACAGCTGAGATTACAGTTCCTCCCTTTGTATTCCTATCACAAATGTAACATGGATGTGGGGCACTCTTCCTTTGCCCATCAGCTTCCTGTAAATCATTAATTTGATCACAGCATCCCTCTGCTAAGAAGGAAAGAATAAGAATAATGAAAATACATAAGTTTTGACTTCTAATTACCTCAATAATTCTAAATATTCATTCTATTTTCTGAGAACTCTAGACTAGTATTAAGATACATCTATTCATCTGGAATTTTTAGGAATTTTAATCTCACAAAAGTGAAAGATTTCTAATGGAGGTGTGAGTAATGCAAAGGAGGGAAGAGAGGCAGATTACTCCTTCCCTAACTTTTACAGTGCAGTTCCATGTCCAAACACTGTCTGCTGTACCACACACTATCAAGAACAGCCTGTGCTTCCTATCAAATTAACTGGTTATTTTTACACGTTTTTCTGGTCAATAATGCCCACTGCTACCAAGGGAATGCTGAATCAGCATCTCCAGATGAGCACTAAAAAATGAAAGCTATCGTTCATCCCAGTAATAGAGAGATGCACAGACACCAGGGATGTTGGTAGGAACACCCAGGGTCAAGCAGGACCCTGGAAGAAGGAGAATTATTAAGAACAGAGTTAAATAGCTGCTGCAATTTATTTAATCATTAGAAGTGATCAGAGCACTGAACAGAGTGCTCTCACGGATTATGCTAGAATGTTCTCCCAGAAGCACAGTCAAATAAAAGGTAAGAAACCATGTACTAATATTTGTACTGGTTTTGCACTCCACAGTCTCTACAGAGCTCCAGGCTGAGGAGATGGTACTGTTACAGCTTTGTCTATCCCCTCTAGGCTGTTTTTTTTAAGGCTTTTTCTACATATTTTCTTTTTAAATAGAAAGAGACTAGTTCCATGTGTTCCAGAACCAAATTTGCCTGGTTTCCTAGGGATTTCTCTCACCAAAGGTGGCTACTGACTCAAGCAGACTTCCATTTCTCACACCAAAATGCTATGAAACATGAAAAGCGTGGAAACGATGCCAACAACATTACCATGGTACTCTCAAATGCTCTGAGCCCTTGGAAAACCATGGACCATGGAGCTGCCAGGGCTCAGCACAGAGCTCCCTCAGAGCCAGCTGAAGGCTGCCCTGGGAGCCTCCCTGACAATGTGACATTCCCAAGGGTCTGTTTGCCTGCAGGGCTCTGATCCCTCCCAGCACCTCAGGGCATGGCCTCAGGCTGCCTCTCCTGGAGATGGAGACCTGAGCTTCCTTCAGCTTGCTGGAATTCATTATTTTTGAGACCTCCACCATCTGCCAAGCTTGACAGAACACAACTTGCAAGTTCAAAAGTGTAGGGTAGGCACAGACAATCTCATCTACATACACACACAAAGCACAGTAATAAGCCTCACTTCCTCAGGAAATCAGACTAAAAATGGCACAATCATGAAAAGCAAAGGTCTGGGCAAAATCCCATGTTTTTCAAATTGGAAGCATAAGTCAATATCTTGGCTAAATTATTTTTTGCCTTCCTATTTTCTGCTAACTATATGATAGGAAAAAAATAAACCAGAAAAGCTTTGTATCTACCTAATTAGAGTAATGAATAAACAGATGTTGCTCCAGAAGCTTACTGTGAATATGTACATTGCTCACTTAATGAGACACTATCAAGTACCTCCTGGTATAGAAGTGCAGGAAAGACCCATTCTGGAGAAAAGTAAAAGCTACCTACAGTCATTTCTTCATCATCTCACTCTGTAAAATGAATGCAGAACCTGCCAACAGTTAATATTGCCCTGAAGCACTGTGAATAAACATTTGTCTGATATTAGGTACACAGACACTTCAACATATAAATCAAGGTGCAATGTGCCATATAGATGAACAAAGGAAGAAAAAAAATCCCTGCCTAGTCCTATATTAGACATTAAGTGCTTCTTTTGATCACAAAATAACTCATAAAGCCTATTAAAAAGCTAGCACTTCTCTCTCTGTCAGATAAAAGACACTTCACTGTAATTAAACTTCTGTCCAACTTTCCAGAAGATTAGGGGAAGAAGTCTGACAGGCTCTATTTGTTTTTGTGACTGACACCCATTGGGACATTCAAGGAAAGCAGAAGTTGGGCAATAGATTTACAACACTTCTGAGCTAACAGCACTTATGAAGATGGACAGTTCTGGGCTTATCATCACTCATTCTTTTTTTTATTTAAAAAAACCACCCCTGCTGCCCAAATCTAAAGCATTTTCTGTTCATTTTGCAATCTACATTCCCTGGTCTTCAATGGTTTGGGGTTTTACTTCATTTTAAGCAACGACACACATAGTAGGTTGTTTGGGTAAATCAGCTTTCCATGATTTATTTGAATAAAGGTGGTAAACAACTATGTCTCTTAACAGAACTCTGTGAGCACTTGCAGTGGGAAAATACTTTTTCAAACCTTTTTCAAACACATTCCACGTGTCCCTTTTCCCATATGAAACAATATGTCAAAACACATGGCTGGGTTTCTGACACTAGGTGATGGGAATAAGCCATCAGTGCCAGGATCTCAACACCAGAAACAAAGATTTACTGCTCTTCCATTTTCCTTTGTGTCCTTCATCCTGCCCAGAACCAACTTCACCTCTGAGTTTCCCTCTATTTGACTTTCCACAAGACATCTCAAGGTCCAAATTCCATACTGCACTTGGACCACAGAAGTAGAAATGATCACTTTGGGAGGGACCACAAGTAACCATTTTCACAGCCTGTCTTTCTGAAGTGCAGCAAAACTCAGGCTGGAAAGCAGCATCATTCCTCCATGTGAGCATCTCATAGGACAACATTTCAAATTCTAGGATACTTTGCCAGGATTGTTTTAGGAAATCTCCCCAGGGACTCCAAATACGCAGATAGGAAGCACGCAAGATAAATATGAAGCTTTTCTCACTTCAAACAAAAAGCCTAACTACTACATCATTTTTGCATAAGACAAAAGCTCATGAACCACTTGGCTGACTTTCCATATTCCAAACTACAACCACTAACACATTTCAGTGTACCACACCTACAGCATCCACAGTCAGGGGGAAAAATGGGCTTTAACTAATGGTGGCTGCATGGTTAAACTCACCCCCTAATTAAACACCTTCCTTTTATCACCTTTCCCTAAATAGCAGAGCAGGTACACTTCTTGCTATCAAAGTGGCCCTGAGCAATCTTCTTTTGAGCTTTTAAACCTTTGGATTGGAATCTATGATCTGCAGTTAAAAAGCTCCACGACACTTCCTGCTGCTACTGCTGAAAGTATAATTTACTCTATTTATATGACTTCTAGCAACACACTCCAGAGCAGCAGTGAGAGTCCATCACACACGATTAATGGCACTTTCAGCTACATTACTCAGCCATCCTGAAGTTGCCAAGAGAAGTGAGCTGCTGCTCATGTGTTCAGTGCTAAAGTGACCCTCCTCCTCTTGCCCCATGCTGGCACCACAGGAACATTTTTCTCCCCTAGCAAAAATAGCAAGCTCCAGGGGAGTCTACACAACTCAAACACGTAAACAATCCCTGCTAAAAGAAATTGATTTAAACCTACCACTCAGAAAATTCAGTCCTGTGGTTCTGTGACTAAAAGCATCCAATGTGAGTGATGGAGCAAAGGGGATATGCATCATCATTTGATCGCTGGGAGGCCTGCAGACACTGGCAATTGCACAGGCTGCACAAAACACAGATTGCACTGCAGATCCCCAGGCAAGGAAACACCAGTGCAAAGGTGGGTTTGTAATGATGTTGCCTCTTTGTGGTGGGATGATCTCTATTGTTTGTTTACTAACACAAACACTGGCTCTCAAAAATGCACACTCATAAATGAAAAGCAAGTCAAGAATGGAAGAATGAGATAAAATAATTTTTCTCTGTTTAGTGAAGCCATTTAGAAAAGGTTTTTACCAGTGTGTTTATCAACTATAACTCCCCATCCTAGATCAACCACAGGACTCTGGAAGCAGAAATAGCAGCTGGCAAGTACCTACCACAGTCACTGAACAGCATGGGAAAGGTACCATCACTAGGAATAAAAAACAAGATTATTGCAGTGAAAAGAGAGAGAGAGAATAATCAGCTTGCAAAAGAAAAAAAAAAAAAAAACACCTTCCAGGCACTCTTCTCTGCCTGTGTTTAAAACTCTGGTGATGAGCAAACACATCCCCTGCCCAAAGACTCAGTATCAGTGATATAGGGAAGAGGGCCATAAAATCCTCTTCAACATGACACTCAAATCTCTTATACTAAATGCAGTTTTGCACTGTAGCAACAGGTAAGCCAGGACTATCTGTGATTCTCTACTTCATTGTCCTAAAAATAAATTCAGATGCCAATTTCTGATGATGTTTTCCTAAGCATCTGCCAATTCATTAATTTTAATGGAGAAAATTTATTAAAGGCTTTTAGGATAGATAAAAAAATTTGTGGTGTTTGTACTGAACATTGCTCCATGCACACATTACCACTGACTTTAAAAATCAAACATTGCACTATCAGCACCAAAGACAACATTATTTCAACTAAGGGCAAAAGAACTTGTAGCTGAAAAAAAAACAATAGAAAGCTGAATAAGTGCTGGGCTCCATCACTAGAGGGAGGCATGATCACATATTAAGTTACGTTAATATACAGACAATCCTGAATATAATTATGAAACAAATAAAAGAGAAGAGCTTCAGCTAAATCTGGAAAAGATTTATGGAAAGGAGAAAATTAGGTTTGCTTCCTTAACAAGGTTTTATTTCCAAATACTCAAAACCTTCTGCTGGGAACTTTCAAATCATCTGTAATGAAAGGTTTTTAAAAATGCATCTTATTGCCTTCTTTTAAAGGCAGAATAAGGTAAGTGATAGAAGAAAGTTGAAATTATCAGTTTCAGAAATGACACACAGCATTGCACAGGAAAATGTCAGAATTTTAATCTGAGCAGCTTTACAGCCCATTTAACTTGAAACCAAAAAGTAATTTTAATCATGTTTTTATTTTTAAACTAAATTGGCACAATTATATCTAGTTGAACAGGCACTACCAAAAAGCTGCTTTTCAACAGATGATTCCCCTTGGCCATTAATAAATTTAGAAAAAGCACTTCTCTGAGAGGTTGTGAAAAGCAGCCAAAAGAAAAAAACCCAAAGTAACTCAAACACTACCACCATTCTTTTATTTCATCATTTAATCAGTTGTGGGTTTGAGGGTTTGCTTGGTTTATTTTTAATACACACCATGTCTTTTTTATATTGGTGAGGCTTTTTTGGTCCCCCTGTAAACTTCACAGCAAAAACCACAAAACAATTTGGCTGGCTCACTCCTGGGACTTTACACTTAGCTAACCATTTTACAACTGACTGAACAGTTTCATTAACAGCAGCAGCACAACCCAAGCTTTTAACACGCAGCTTAAATCCTGCCCATAATTAGGAAGGTGGAACCCAAAACATGATCATCTCTTGAACCAAAATGTGCCACAGGAGACACATCAGCAAATGCTGCCCACCTCAAGCTGAGTGTGCTCACTCAGTGCTCTACCACACAGTATTTGACTCATCTTTATTCAACATTTTTACACCAGAGGCTGAAATTCTCCACACTCCTGTCGCTTAGACAAGGCAAGTATGACCCTGCAATGCAAACAGTCCAGGGCCTTTTTGAAAGACAGAGGTATTGCTTTCAACAAGAACAGAGGGCTCCTAATGTGAGGAATGAAACAGTGAGGGAAGCAAGAATACCTGCACTGAGGGTGAGAAGCACTTTCTGGCACACTATGGAACCGTGTTCAGAAAGGCTGTGGAACCAATGCGGTCTGAAAAGTGAAGCTCTGGCAGACAAATTCATTTCCCCATTACATATTCATTCCCACACGAGGGCAATGGTTTAAACACCCTCATGTTTCAAATACATAGCTCACTCATAAACAGACTGCTCCTCTCAAAGCCTTGCAGTGCTTTTTCACCAAAACTGCAAACATCCTTTTCCTCCACCATCTCTACTACCTGGTCCTTTTAGTAGTCAAACCACCGTCCTCTGAGACTTTACTGCCTTTGCCACACCCAGATGGGTACCTTGCACATTTTGCTTTGTGACATTCCCTTTCCAGATGAAATGGTCTGGGAAAGCAACTCACTTCCCCTTGCAAACACTTTAGCTCATAACATAAAGCCTGATTAACTCTTCACTGCATCCACTCACAGTTCTTCACCTTTTTCTTCCTGCAAGAATTCCAGTAAGCAAAAGGCTCCACATCAATATGAGAAGGAATAGAAGGCAGCACAGAAGGCTCCATGGAAGAGTAAAATCTAAAGAGCTGGTATCTCAGTTTGCAGCCCTGCTTTCCTTTCCATGTGCTTTACTATAGCAGAGCTTTGCTACCAGCATCCCCTACTGGAGTCACTCACCTGTTCATGAAGGTGGAGTTCTGCTCTTTCAGGGCAAGCTCCCGTTGCTGCAGGGCCACAATCTGCCTCGAGAGATCATCAGGTGTCCTACACAATTAAAACAAAATAAAATCTTTCAACAAATCATCAGTTGACAATCTGTATTCCATACATAACCATAAAACAGGTTTCACCAAAAGCAGCCAAGGCAGTTTCCTGGGGCCAAACTTCTTGCAGGTCCCTTAGAACAACACAGAGCTGCAGCCTGTCCAGCTCACATCAAATCTAAAGCCACCACAGCACGAGCACAGGATTAGTATTAAGAGAGTAAGAAAAGGAGGCAATAAATGTAAATACAGACTGTACAGTTCAACAACTCTACTGCTGAACACCCTCTGAGAGTGTAGAGGCTCAGATACACTGTGGGGGACTCAAAGCAGTGTTCCCACAGAGCTACCAGCGTGCTGACTTCAGAGTCCTTCAAACACACCGTGACTCCAGAGCCACAGGAGAAAAAAACCAAATCCCTCAGCTCTGGATAACACTTCAGATATCACTGATAACCTTTTCTTGTCAAAGAGATCAGAGATTTCTACAGACCCGCTAGCAACAACTCTGCAGTTGTCAGGAATAGGTTTATTTTTTCATCAAAACCAATGACAAATGCTTAAAGGTAACGGCATAGGATCAGATAACTCCAGTCTGGCAGTTCCAGAGACCAAATCAACAGTCTCTGCAGGAGGAAACTGCTCTGTCAGAGGCCTCTCTAAGTCATGAGCTTAAGAGATTCAACTCTAAATGAAGGCAGCTTAGAAAAAGTAAAACAAAAATTTGTCTTGAGCCATCAGAAAGGTTTTCCCACCCTAAAAAAAAGCATCTGTATCACACTTCCCAAAGGAAAGGAAGCTGGAAAGAGCATCCCTGTAGGTACTGGGTACATACATCTTTTGCTCCAGCAAAATGCACCACCCACAGAGGGGAAGAGTGACCCAGACCATGAAAGGGTTTTTCATAGGGAAAGTGGGAAGACAGTTTTGCAGCAGTGAAATCCATAGAAACAGAGTCTATTGTGGCCTCCAATATGCAAGTTGAGGTTTCACTGTTGCTGGCAGATGAAACCAGGCCTGGCCAGATTCTGCATTATTCAAATACAGCACTGGAATGAGGCTGCTGCCACTCTGAAAACTGAACAGGGAGAAGTGCCTCTAGCTTGATCATTGGGATTCTGTCTGAATCTAGGACTAAAGAGACCATTTCTCTGATGAAAATATTTTTCAGCCAACTATTCACATCAAAAAAAGGCATCATTTTTTCTCTTTAATCATCTGTCACTTCCAGTCAAGTGAAAATTAGTTAAACACTGAGCTGATGCAGATAGGATTCAGTTTTGGCAATCCAAGTTCAAAGATTCCTGCATTTAACTTGCACAATTGCAAACCTTTATCCTTCCTCAGCAGAAAATTTTGAGGGCTGGAATATCACTTGTGTTACATCCAAGTCTTTACAGTCAATATACAATAAAACAGATGTACATGTTGTCCCATCACACAAGGGAGACTTGTACTGCAGCAAAGAAATCAGTCAGGACAGGACATCACACTCAATAGCCAAGGAAACTATGAGAAGAAAACAAAACATGGTGGAGATGGCTTGGCTAAAACATCTGAAAATAAAATCCTGTTAGCAGAAACCAGTCAATTTTAAGCCAACATGCATCTGGAATTTCAAATGTGTTGCAGCATTAAATAACATTTCAAAGATCTGTAGGCAGCTGAAGGGATCCTTAATTTGAGCAGTTCACCACCTCTTTACTGAGGTCTACTTCATGGCTGGGCATCAGAGAAAACACCAGAGAAATGGACTGGGCACACTCAGTCTGTTTGGCAAAAAAGAATCTGAAAGCAGACACACCAATTTCCACAGGAACAATCTTTGAACAATGTAATGCCAAGTCAACAAGGCTCTGAAAAATGCACCTCTAAGCCTCTAATAAATCAGCCAAATAGAGCAAATTTATCATAAGGAGAGTTAGTATCAGGCATCTCTCTGGCCATGTTGAATGCCAGCCCTCAACACCAATGCTTGGTCCCTGCATCATTTCAGATTCTTTTTTTTAATGTACAAAAAAGTATACCTGCCTCGATTTTTTTATCATTTTTTTCAGATATTCATACCATAATCCATTAGGACTGCAATTAGGAACTGAAATTAATCCAACAGTAATATGAGAGAGGACTATAAAGGCCACAGATTTCTAGTAATGACAGCTACTGACTGATTTCCAATAAAAAACAATCATCCTCATCTACTCAGCCATTCAAACCAACAATCAGCTTCCAATCTCAGTTCCAACAATTGGCAGCTTTAGGTTTACACTTAGTTCTGGAGGATGTTTTATTGGCATTAGATACCTTTTATTGTTTTAATTTTTTTAAGTGGAGCAGCATGGATATGTAACAGCAAATCAATGGGTATTAATTCCCTGTAAAGAAGAGTTTACCTTCTCTAAAACTAAATCATGTCAGGTCATCGACAAAGACACCATTGCATGCACTCTGCAGTCAAATATCCTTACTGGGAGGTTTCAGAGCCTGTTTCTGAGGTCTGCATCCTACCCTGATCACCAACAGCTTGGCAAAAGCCACATTTCCACAGATCCAAGTGGAGGAATGACACTGCATGCACAATAAAATTAAATCAGAGCTTTCAATTTGAAGAGAATTGGTCAAGTCCCAAAGCATTGCAAACACCAACCAGCTGTAACCAGCCCTCTTTCATGAGTTTCTGAAAACAATGCCACATAAAGAGAGAAATTTGTCAGCATCCCAACACACATGAACATGTTTTGGCCTTGAGAGCTTTGTCTGAGATCTGTCATTTTTCCTAAGCTCTGTCCATTCCCTGTGGAACAGTGGATAGCAAAACCAGTATTAAAAAGCCAAGAAATCTGCTTTAAGAGGATCTTTATGACAACACAGCTTTCCAACACTACTGGAATGACCACAGCTCCTTGAGGGAAGTTTGAAACCCTTTCCTCACCCAACCAGATCCAGAACTCCCTCTCTGAAAAGCTGAGCACTGTTATTGTGTTTGCTCTGCAAACCTGCAGGCAGCCTCCTTCCCCATGGAAGGATGGAGCCCATGGAAGCACCAAAAACCCCACAGCTTGTCTGCACCAGCCAAAAGCCTGTAAAGGGATCCATGGAATGGCCCAGTTCAGAGCAGTGTGCCATCAAAACTGATTCACATGCTCTGGAATCATAAAGTTCACATGAACAAGTGACAAAGGGGCTTCCAAAATGCAGATGGCAAAGGAAATCACTGTTTCAGTTCCCTGCTCCTGGTTGAGGCACAAGGAGCCAAAAGCCAGAATGTTCTTCCTCTGACCTACCTTCCCATTCTGAGATCCCCTTTCCTTCTGCAATAACACTTCAGCAAAAATCATAAAAATACACAGTTGGATTTAAGCCTAATTTGAAACGAGGTTTTCTGTGCCTTAAACAAGCAAATTAGTCCAGCACAGTTTACAGCACAGTGAGACAGGAGAACAACAGAACTGCTGGTAGCAGTTAGCACAGATAATTTGAAAAGGAGCAATTTAAGAATGATAAAAACCTAAAACTGTTGAAATGAAGTGAAAAATTCACTTAATGGGATGACCAACGAAGTCATACAACGACTTTCAGTGCCCACTGACACATTTTTTTTAACTTTTAACAAGGAAAATGGCTTATGTGACTTTTTATGTCTTTTTTTTAATGCACACAACTGACATTTCACAGGATNAAACTTTTAACAAGGAAAATGGCTTATGTGACTTTTTATGTCTTTTTTTTTAATGCACACAACTGACATTTCACAGGATTTGGAGGAAAGCTCTGTTCTTAAGGATCTATTACCATTTCACTATGAACTGTGACAGTTACACACTGAGAATTAGTTGCCAAAGTAACATTAAACCAAGGCTCAGTAAGCAGATGAAAATGTTAAAGAAAAAAGTTTTTAATTTATAATTTATCTCAATGTCAACTTCTTATTGCTTCTATAAAATGTTTCAACATACAAAGCAAAAGAAGAGGTTTGATTGTAGACAGGGATCAGACACTAAATTTTAAGTATGGAAGTGCAAGACAAAAGTAAAACTGAAAAGAAAAACAGGCACTTTGTTAAGTATGTTTGGAGAACCGAGTTCTTCACTGCCTTTTTTTAAACTAAATTTGATTCATACTACCAAAATAATACCACATTTATAATACTAAATTACTCAGAATTACTTATTTTTGGAAGTTTGCTGAACTAACATTTCTCTGTACAGTTTTAACTCAGTATGAATATACAATGACAGATTTGGTTGTCTCAACTAAGTCATATTAAATTGAAATGGAACACAACCAGATTTTTGGCACAGTATTTTAGGTTTTACGCTTAAGCATAATTAACTGACAAAGACCAGAGACAGATGTCATTACTGAAGTGTTTGTTAAGAGAATAAGGCACAGAAAGGGAGGTCACAACTTGCTCAATTCCCTTCAATGAAAAACAATTTCCAGGCTTTTTTGTGGGTTTTGGTTTGTTTTTTTCTTTTAAGGGCAATCTCCTAGAAGTATAAAATATTTATTTTGTTCTTTGTCTTTTTTTGTGTTGTGTACAAGGAAATGTTAAAAGATACTGAAATTCTCCTCTCCCCAAGAAGAACCTTTTCTACTTTTAAAAAATAATCTAATCTTCTTCCTAGGCACGAAAACAACAGCATCTGAAGAACAAACACAGAACAATAACATGACAACAAGAGAAGATTTCTGGAAAAGCAGTTTAGTTGTTTTAAATATTTCTGTATGATTAGAAAGGCCATGGAATGCCTGCAATAGTCTTTCCCTGTATGTTTGAAGCGAGTCTCAAACATTCTTTTTGTATATTTGAGCTCCACAACTGCTTCAACTCCTCTATCTGTGGTTTACAGGACTCCTGTCTATTTCTGAAGCTTCACCAAGTCCAAAAGCAGCTCAGTTCCTGGAAAGACTCACCCTGCAAGAAAAGTTCAACAAATAACAAGAATCACAACATCTCTTACAGACCTCCCAGGACACAGCACCACAGAGTCCTGAAGTTTACCTTGGTCATATTAACTCCACGTTGGTTATTAGGAAATTACAAACTGCTTAACATCCCTTTCTCCTCAAAATACACATCCCCTCCCTGGCAGCACTCCTTAGCTCCCCTTCACCAGACTAGAGGAAAATATTGCACTAAAATCTGCTGTCCAGACCTGAAATTCTTAGAGTTAACTTAGACACCAGCCCTTCTCCAGAAAAGCAGCCCCTTCAAGCTCCAGGCCAGGTAGTTACCCCTGTTTGTTCCTATCTCCATGCCTGTGTTCTACTCCTGACTACACTGACTAATCCATAGGGTCTGCAATCTCCTACACACATTAGTCACAAAAACAAATTCCCAATGTTTTTAGGCAATTAGGACACATTTAATGCTCTGTAGCACTTTGATTAAAATGTTTTGAAGAGCAGTCACATAACTTTACTCATTCAAATGAAGGTCTAAGAGCTGTCAAACCCACAAAACTAAGATATACCTGAGACTGTTTCTTCAATAAAGTGCCTGCTTAATATTTAATGTACAAAGTAAAATGGAGGAAATCTGAAGTGTAAGTGAAAGCAACAAGCAATCTCAGCCTGTGAGGTTCCCTTCATTTAGAGAACTCTTATTTGTGTACAGAATCAACAAATCCAATTGCTCTTTACCAAACCAAATGTGCCCATTAACCACTTGAAGCAGAAGAACAACTTATTTGTAAGAAAACATTGTAAGCGTTTATAAGTGTCTTGACAATTCTAAAAACAATTGATATGTCTCTTTTGAAACAACTGCAGAATTAGCAATTAAACCAATCAAGCCATAATTTGAAGAGAGGAGGGAAAAAAAAAGAAGAAAACTATCTTAGGTTCCAGCTAATAGATTTTTTGGATTTTAATGAAGAAAGCTTTTTTCCTCCCAAAGTTAATGATATGGCATCATAACAACTCATCTTTCAAGGTTCACTTCTAAAGATACAGATAAAGCCTCAACAAGATAAAATTAATCTTACTTTTGAAAAAAAATTAAACATTTGGCAGACAGTTCAAACCTCTTTCTCAAACCTACCACTGCTCGAAGAGCAAGCACTGAACAAACTACAGAAACTTGGTAAGGAACACACATTGCACAGAGGAGCAGAACCTCTCAAGTGAGAGGCTTCACCTCAAGCAGAGGGAATGCACACACAGCAGTACCAAACCTGCTGCTCTGGAAGAGAAAATACTCAGCTTTTGGGTTTGTAATTGCACACTCAATCACATGACAGGTAATTTAGAGCTTTGAGAGGTCATGGTGCAACAAAACCAAATTTTGCAGAATCATCAGGAAATGAAACCATTCATAAAACAGAACCATTCATAAGGCAGCAATAAGGCATTCAACAAACAACTCAAGAAACATGGAGTGTAGCTGCAAACTGTGGAATATTCTTTGTCCTGCGTTTTTTCTATACAAGGAAATAAAGAGTTCTTACAGCCTTAAACCCAACAGATTAGACATCGAACAAAAAAAAAAGAAAAAGAAAAAAACACACAAACATCTAAAGCAGTTTGCAGGTATTTACCAGCAGTAGCACAGCAGTGAGGTTGGAAATGATCAAAAGGGATTTTAAAAATGGCTGTTATTCCTCTTATGCTAACACAGATATCAGCACAATCTTTACAATTAGAGAAGCAAATGTATTTTCTCAATTTGCAATTTAGTGAATGTAATTATATATTAATGAGGATGTCAAAAAGAAATTATTGTGGCATACAATTTTGCACCTACTGCCCTTAAGACTTCAAGCACAAAATGTAAACACACTTAATAATGTAATGTTTCATTTTACTGCAGCAGCAGTAGAAGTAATTTTAAGTCTTTTTTCTAATCATGAACTTAATTTGAGGAAAAAACAACAGCTAAAGCGAAAAATAATGCCGTGAAATGAATAAACACTTCTTTTAGGCAGTCATAAGTAGGGTTGTTTTTCCTATAGTTTCTACTTGTTATGGAGTTGGAACAATAATTTTGGCAATCTGAGGTTGGGCAGAGAGGACACTGTGAACAGGGGAGCCAAGAAGCTTCATGAAGGGGCTGGGGGCAAATCAAAATAATCTAAAGAACAGAATCACAGCAGAATACCAATTTTGTATTCTATCCCTGGGGTTTAGTATCCTTAGATTTTCAAGGCATTTGGATAGTCTTAAATACTAAGAAACAAAAAATTAATATCTGAAAAGCAGACTGAAATACAAAGATATGCTCATTGGAAACAAACTCTGAACAGACAGATGTTGTATCTTTCACAGGGATATCATTCAACAGAGGATCAATAGAAACTCTGAAAACCACTCCAATGGCAAATTACTGGGATTACACAAAACTGGGAAAGAATCCGGACAGCCAAAAAATAAAGGCAATAAATGAAACTTCCAGAAGATCAGGCAGAAGCTTCTCTTTCTAACTTTTATGTCAATGAATAAAAGCTCATTCAGAGATCTGCTCCTCACCAAGCCGAGGGCAGCAGGGATGGCTGGTTACAACAGAAGCATCTGAAGCAAAAAATTTAACTCCTTACTTTTCAAATTAGGCAAGAATATTTATGCAAATAAACAAGACATAATTTTGCCAAACCTCTGCTGGTGCCATTCTGCAAGATCACACTCAAGACATTTGAGGACACTTGGACCAGCCTAGAAAGAGCTTCTCCTCAAGGAAGGAGAAGTGGGATAGAGGGAAAAGACACAAAAATCATCCAAAAACCCTAAAAACAAATACAGTTTGTATGTATCCAACATGTCCTTCTGGCATAACTCCTACCCACATGGAAATTACTAACCCAGAGACATCCTTTTCCCAGATAGCCAGGGCTCCTGTGCGACTGGAGAGCTCCTGCTGCAGCTGAGGCTGGGTACTGCCAATTTATGTACATTTGACTATTTTACAGACTGCACTAAATTGATGGTCTTGTTCTTCTGACACCTGTCTGAGATAATCCTTCCAGAATATTAATTTACCTAAGTCCTTGTATTGTTTTCAACATCTTTATTGATCACATTGTTTACCTAGACTCTTATCAGCTGAAAATATTAGCCAGCAGTAACACAAAACCCCTAACCTTGAGCAAGAGGAAATACTATTAATGGCTGATGACAGGTCCTTGGGAGAGTCTAAGCCATATTTTCAACTACTTTTATATAAAGTGATTTGACATCCCATATATTATTCTTATTTACTTCTGATTACAATCACATACCTCTTCAATCTCATGGCAGGAATGGCCACTTTAAACTGCAATTTGAAGCTACAGTAAAAGTTATTTTAACTCTTTTTTTAATACCAATCCAATAACAGTCACAGGTAAATTTATGGTAACAATTTCAGAGAGAATGAAAAGCATACTGCTTGTATGTTCAGCTGGAATTCTAAGTTATTCTTTCAGATAGAAAACTCAAGTTAAGCCTGTTGCTTTGATTAATTAAAAACTATCAAAATTCAGTAAAAGATTATTTCAAACCTTTTCACAACGGATGTCTCACCTCTGCCAGAAGCAGAACACAAAACATCCAAGTTTCAGCAAATGTGAGAGGTTAAAAGCCTTACTGAAGAACAGAAAACACAGCTGATAAATGATTATATTTATCAAGAAAATCAATAGCAGAACAACAAAATTAGAAAATGCTTAAGGAAAATGCTTGTGCTGTCAGTAGCCACAGATTCCTATGGGACATTTGTACTAAGATGGCACAAAAGGCATCAGCTGCCACTGAGGTAGTGGTAGTTACCTTAGTGCATAATACATCTCAGGTAAGACTAGATATCCCTAGAAACCAGACCAAACAAGGCCTGAATTTCAGAAACTGAGGCACAAAGACTAAGCAATATGATTAGGGACTCCCAAAAATCTCTACTTAACTCCCATGAAAGAAAATGAAACCTCAGACTCCTTTAATAGATGATTAAAGCTATCAATCATAAGCACTGTCTCCTAAATCTTTTGTTTCTTAACTGGTAAAACAGTCAAATATCAGTATGCAACACCATTTTGGAGTGCCATACTAATTAGATAATCCTAAAACATGAGTTTAAATCCCAGCTTTTTGCTCAGCCATGTTTAGCTACCATGTAATTTCCCACTGAGTTTAGTTCCCATTCAGAGCCTGTTGCTCAATTCCTGGTTTTAACAAATCCAGGAGCACCTGAGCTCACTCTCCAGAACCCCCCAGCCTCTGTCTCGGGCCTCCCCACTTCACAGAGCACATTTCCCACTCAGCTGTCCACGGGCTTCATCCAGGAAAATGAATTACACACGTCCCCAGACACATGTAAATAAACCAGAGAAATTTCAGATTTACAGCGCTGTCTTCAAACCCTCTCCCCCAGCTCAGGGAGGATTAAAAAGGACTTCAAAGAAGCCTCAGTTCCAATTAAAACACTGTGACCACCCTGGGGACGCAAAAAATATTCCTCTGATTAGTGAGATGCACTCTTTGAACTGTTTAGCTAAAAAAAGCTTTCAGAACTTTAAACAAATGCAGTAATTCTCTCTCATACTTTTTTTTTTTTTGAAAGTTTCTAAAAATTTCATATTCAAAGTGAAGGACAAATAACATTTAAAATGGAAAGTTTTATGGAAGCCCATTAGTACATCAGCTCTAGGCATCTACTAACATGAGACACACCAAGACCTGAGTGCTGCAGTCCCAGTACAAACCAGATGACACAAGTTGTCAGAAGAGAGGAACCCAGAGTGTCCCTGTTGCTGCAGAGGTGGTGGCACCCCTGGGTTATGATATCCCAATCTCACCAGCCCTCAGAACCACTCTCCCTCAGGGGCAGAGCACATCAATCCCACCTCATTTTGAAATTCTGCTTTATTTCCTTAACATCCAAATCTCCCAAGCCACGCATACAAAGTGTCTCACACTGAAGTTCTTTGACACATGCTGATAATACAACAGTTACCCTCAGACTTAGCAATTAGCACAGATTTAAATAAAAAGCTCTTCCTATGCTTGCTGCAAAGAAAATCAAAAGAAAGAAACCAACTCGCTCCATCCCCTCAGACTCTCATTCCCAAAACCAGAGTTGAATTACATACTCCAAAAGTTTTAACATCAAGAAGAACAATGAATGCTAAGAAAAAATGCTGGGAAAATAACTGAGTCTTGGAGCATGCAAAAGCAGTTGGAGCTAAGTGGGCATAATAAACCTGCCTGTGAAAGCCAAACCCCAATCACCATCATCCATAAGGAATGAATAATTCATGGCAGAAGGAGATAGAAGCAGACTTTAAGACTTGTTCACAGAAAAGTGGAACTGCTAAAGTGTAATTGCATTACAGATGTAAACAGTGGCATTCCAGCAACTACTCCTCTCCTTTTGCCAGCTTGCTCTCAAAAACCCACACTCAGCTCAGCTACCTGCATCCAGCACAGGGTTCAGGGCAGCCAAAAGCAATTATGGCTTCCCTGTGTCTGCCACAGCTCCTGGGACTGGGATCAAGATAAGGACTGCATTGGTGTCACAAGCAGTTGGACATCATCTTGGCTGGCTGCTATCATCAAGCTTTGAACACTTTCAATGCCTGAAGCTACTGGGGGAGGGACTAATAAAATCAGATAATAAACACTGTCAAAATTTCAAATGTATCCACAGAAGAGAAAGAGCTCCTATTCTCTCTCTTTTAAGAAACAAAACCCCCTTTTTCACATCACTTTCCCATCCTTCCTTTCATTCACATTTACCTCCAGATCGTATTTCATCGTGTTGTACAACACAGGACTACCCACAACCAGCTCCTTTGGTGAATGGATGCTACAGAGCCAACCAGACACAAACAAAAGATTTAAACAGCCTTCCCAAAATCTACAAAACATCTACCCTCATGGAGCTTCTCCAGGGTCTTCAGCTTCCAGATTCTGCTTGCTGCTGGTGTGACTGCAGATTTATACAACAGCTCCACAACTGAGGAAAAGGTGCATCAGATATTGCCAGCTTCTCAGATTCCACTTGAGATTGATTGAGAAGGTACTGCAAAGCACTTATAACCTAAGAGTAGATGGGAGTCCTATTTGTACAGCAAGTATTATGTACCTCAGATGTTAAACATGTCTTCAGGCAACAGTTTCAGCGAGCACAAATGAAAGCTGCAGCCTTTAAACCACAAAATAATTTTAAGTCCCTGCTGCAGAGCTACCTTGGTCAGCTGCCTTCCTCCAAAGCTTGTCTGTATTCTCAAGTTTTCCTGTACGTTACCAAGAAAACTTTTAATTTACTTCAACCATTCTGGTTTATAATCTGAGCACATACCAGCTAAAAGTATTCTCCAATCTCAGCCCAACCCTTGTCCCTCTGCTGAACCCCAGCTTCTCTCAAACAACTCCCCACTTCAGAAGCATCCCAAAGAAACAGTGCCAGAATTCTGCATTTCCTGTAGAACTTGATACCACCACTATGTTTAGTACTTAACCTGTACAAAAACAGGATTAAAATGAAAGCACAACAAACAAAACCCTCTGTACTTGAAAGTAACTTTGCAAATGCAAGTGCTTACAGAACACTTGGCCACATGCTGAGCATTTACGCTTTGCAGAGTCACCTATCAAGACCAGGATTTCTGAACTGCCAAAACACCTTTTTTCTACTCTTGTGTTTTTTTAACAAGAAAAAAGATCTGCACACAGCACATGACAGAAAGAAGACACTGTTAAAAATTTTGTAACTAACACTTACATGTGCAAAGAGCTTTCTGTAACCCTGGATGAGAGGATGACTGGCCCAACAATAAAAAAGTCACAGCTTTAAGCTGTACCTTTCATGTCAGGAGATGAACTCTTCAATCAGTACAAGAAACACACAGAAAGGTTCAACAAGTAGGAGCCTCCACGTAAAACCAACACCTCTCTACACAGGCATGCTGCTGCCCTCTGCACCTGCTTCAGAGAGCTGAAATCAGACAAGCAGACACATCCTTCACTGGCACACCCTTTCCCACAGAGGACTTGCAAAATCCTGAAGGGATGGGCACACACTGTAGTGAGAGATTCAAATATATCCTACAAAGAAAATTTTTGCTGCAAACCCAGGGAACTACATAAACAATCTCAATTTCCCTGTTCACATTCACCACAGCCTGTAACACTATCCATTTTTATCAGGTTTAAAATAAATGCTCCAATACACAGCTCCTCAGAAAGGAGAAACGAGAGATGCCTATTGATTAGGTGTCAAGGCTACCTCAGGAAAGAGGGCAAGAACAGAATCGTGAAAACAAAAAGTTGCCCACTACATTCTCCCTTCAGAAAGCACAAAAGCTTTAACTACATGAAACCAGCTCAACTGTGTAGTTACCCTCTGAAAGGCCGTCAATTACCTAAATTGGGCTGTGTGGCAGGGAGGAATTAGAATGAGACAGGGTCAAAACAGCTCTGGAATTAATTGGGAGGGGAGAGGGTGTATTTCAAAAGAGACAGAGTTTTCATTCCTTCCTTCTCCCTCACTCTCCAGCAATCGCCATGGCCCAAAGAGACAGCAGAAGAAGATTTCATTAATAAATTTATTTCAACTTTCTTTTCAATGGTACTAAGAATGTATGCAAATCCATTCATAATTAGGTTTAAAAATTCCATTTCATGGGATAATCAGACTTCAAAAAACTCAATTTTAGTTTTAATCAGATTTTAACAAGGATATTAAGTCCATTTCGTTCAGAAGAGGGAGAAACGGTGAATTTAACACAAAATGTATTCAAGCTTAGCCCTGGGAGATAATTAAATAAAATTAATTTGGCAAGGGTTGTCTGTAAATGGAAACGCTCCAGACAGCAGAGCAGGTTCCTGAAGGAAACAAAAGCAGTTCATTACTGTACAAACAGATACAAAGCTTATTGTTCAGACAGAAGAGAACTGCAGCTCTTCCACAACAGCAGGACAACCTGAGCCCTGGAGCTGCTCTGACAAAGGCAGCAGAGCGTGGAGGAGGAGAAGGCAGCGATTTCCTGCTCGTTCCACCTGAGTCCCCACACTCCCCCAGCACAGCCAGGAGGGAAAATGCAGGGGACAGCAAATGCAAACCTAACAATTCCAAATTACTAAGCACAGAAAATTATAAGAAACAGCCTAGAGTTAACAAACTTTAAACTCTGAAAACCCATGTACAAATGTGAGGCTGTCAGCAAGGTTCTTGTCAGGTGTGATTCCATCAAATTCCACGTAATGATTTAGTCCCACCATGGAACTGAAGCCCAACTTAGTACCAAAACATCCCATTCTCCCTGATAAAAGCCATGGACTGACACAGATGCTATGACTTTGATAACTGTCCTTCTGATGTATGAATTCTGAAGGATCAAATATTTATTTTGTAGCCCTGACATCCTTAGACACAAAAATGCAGTTCTTTCAACTCTGTATATTACCAGATGTGTCTGACACTTAATGACTAACATCACAGGGGTACTAGACTATGAAAGTCACTTCTGGCAAACACTTAGCTTTGCTGTAGAGTCAGACATTCTGTTTTAGGTTTTCATTATGTGAATTGGTTATGGGTTTACCTAAACTTTCCCCCAACACTGGACACTTTAAAGGTTCAGCTGGACAGGGTGCTGGGTCATCTTGTCCAGACCAGGCTTTTGCCAAGAAAGGCTGAACCAGGTGATCCTTGAGATCCCTTCCAACCTGATATTCTACAATCCTGTGAAAATCTGCTGACCTGGACACAACACCACTGAAAAAAATGGAGCAGGACAAAAAATACAGACAGATATTTCAGGCAAAAAAAAAAAAAGCTTTTTTAACTATCTAACTACAGCTGAAAGACATTGAGAAAGAGCATGTTTATCTTTAGCAGCTGTCACAAGCCATACAGGCAGAAGCACGTGCATTTCCAAGTCATACCTCTACTCAATTAGGAAAAAAAATAATTCAGAGCATTTTTTCACTCCTCTCTACCAGCCTTGCAAATGTATCAGTTATTACAAAGTGCCAATTGCATCTCCCCTTGCCAGCCACTTGCAGACAGGTGAGCCAATAGGTGTTGGGTGACCTTGACAAGTGGGCCAGCTCTCCAGAAGGCAGGTGATGTCCTTGCCAAAGTCACACTGGAAACCATCAGGCCTAAATAAAAGGCTTGTCACAAAATAGGCTTTATGCCATCAACCTTGGCTGCTACATTTGCAGAAAACCACCTGAAGCCACAAAGCTTTATCTCTGGGAATACAAAGAGCACGGAGTCAAATGTCATTTGCAAACACAGTAGCAAAACTGAGGAAAAAAAAATTCCTAACTAGGTTAAAGCATCATCCTCTAATGGAGCCAATAGCAGAGCTGTGAAGTCTTCCCAAAAGCTGGCCCTGCTAACTGGATGAACAGCTGACTTCTCTGACTGAGGACACAGACACTGAACATATTCTCAGTCAGTCAGATAGCCCATTTCTGTCCTCAGAAAAGTTAGCAAGATTTCAAGCCATCACTGAAGAGCTTGATGTGTATCACAGCAAGAAGATGATTGTTTCATTAAAACAGAAAATAAATCAACTTGGTCAGCAGGGAATAACTCAAGAAAATCCAGAATTTCATATTTCTTTCTACCCAAAAGATTTATCTTCCCTTTTACTACACTGTTCATATCTGAGTATCTCTGGAAAACAGTTTAAACAAGTCATAAGAATTCAAAAGCAATTACAACAAGAACAACTTGTGCCAGAAAATGGTTTTTGCAATAGTTGCCCATTACTCCCTGCAGAGACACAGCAAATGTTAACTCTGCTGACAAGAGAGTGGAGAATAATGCAGAGAAAGGGAGTCAGTAAGGATTGAGTCCAAGTAGTACTAAAAAAGCAGAGAAGAGATGCTCAAAATCTCCATCAATACATTTCTAGCAAAGCCAAAACTGTACCTATGTTGGAAGGTTAGGCTCTCTGGCAGATCTGTTCCTTGATTATAGCAAGAGGCTACAAAAGTTGAGAGCAGCTCCACTGTGCACAGGTTTCTACCATACTATTCCAAATCTATCCTCCTATTACAAGAATGCCATTCTGCATGGCACGACTTTATTAGCAAAAAACATTTTGCTGCCAGGTGATGACCAAAATATGTGCAGAACATTTATTTGAAGAAATAAGCTTTGCCAATGCACTCCTAGGATTTCACATCAGTGGCAGGGAGGGAAGGAAGGTTCCATGCACCTCCACCTCCTAACTGCCTTGGCTAAGTGGGATACTTGGCATGTTTTACCTCCTTTCTGCTGAGCAGGCCTGGCTCCATTTCCTACAAGCTGTTCTAACCCCACTGAGAGCTGCATTTGAAAACAGGAGCCCTGAGCTCTTATTTCAGGTCTGCAGGTCAGCACTTTGAAAAAAACCTCCAGACACTGAGTCCGAGTGTTCACTATGCCCAGGGACCCACTGAGCCCTCAGCATCCCCCATCTCTGCTCCCAAACAGGGAATCTTTCCAAATATCCCAGGCCCAGTGCTCTTGCCAGCCTGGTGCACTGTCTGCTCTCATTCAGGCAGCTCACTTCAGAGTGTGGTTTGTGTAGGTTAAGACAAAAACCACTTTTCATTTTGTCTCAAACAGAAAAAGGCATCATTTATATAAACAGCAACAATTTAGGAAGCTCACTTCTCTCTAGTACCTTATAACTTTGTTGAACATTGTTTCAAATAAGAAAGATTATAGCTGAAAGCAAAATATTTTTCTATTTATTCTATGTACATAACATATAATAGCTCCAATCTGCAAGAGTTTTTACTTCTTAAAAGGGATGAAGGGCACCAACTAAAAATCTTTATGCTTATGTAAAATTCATACTGATAAGAGTTAACAAACTTTCATTCTAAGTAAAAACCTACTTCAGGTCTTGCACATTACTCTGGATTTTTCTACCAAGCCCAAGATACCACTGACATTGGACCAGAGATGGATAAGTAAATAATCCAATCCACCATGCTAATTTCCATGCTATGAGTTATTTTAAAATAACAAACAACACTTACATAATCACAGCTAGCTCAAGAGAACCTTGAGGCACTTATCACATTAATCTTTTAACTCACTAACATTTCAAGTTCACTGTGCCCTTTAAGAAATGTTTGCAAATATTGTGCTGTGCTTTTGCTACTACAAGCCACATGATTTTTTTCCCTCTCCAAGAAATGCATGGACAAAGTATATTTACAAGAATATTCCCTTTAATAAAGTAGCTTGTGAGGAAAGAGAATATAGCCCAGGTGAAGATGAGCTTTCATCAAAAATATTCACTGGGAAAGGAGTCCTGAGGGAGGAAAGATTGGAGCTTCAGGACAAAGCTTACATAATATCACAGGGCATGGAAGCAAGCTTGTCAGAACAGAAGCAGTTTAACAATGCTAAAAAACTGAAGCAATGTAATGTTCATACATTTCCAATTTTCTCCTGCCCTGTGTTGATGTTGCCACGCTGGCTGTTACAATTAAAACTGAAAATTAGACCTTTCCTGGCAGTACAGAACTCTTCACTGCACTGATGACAAACCAAAGACAGATGATTAAAGCAGCCCCTTCCCAGCTACCACCAGAAGCAGGAATCTGTCCTCTAGGCACTGATGAGGTTCAGCACTAACCAGGAGTGACTCATTCTCAAAACACCACCAAGATAACCTGCACCAAACACACTCAGAAAAGCTTCTCAGACGATACAAATCATATTTTGGTCTTATCAGCACTGACAGATAAGCTCTTCTTAATAGTTCAGTGCATTTTTCAGCAAACTGCTTATTTCTCAACGTGAACAAAGGTCAGCTGCTCTCACACTTCAGGTCCCTGTCCAGAGTTTTTGTTCTGCATGGGCAGAAAGATGGACATGGCCTACTTTTACTCACTAACCCCAACTCCCCCTTCCCCACCCCCAGTTTTCAGAACCCTGATATTAAATAAAGTCTGCAATTCCAAATTAAAATTTACTGCCACCTCTCCTTTAGCCCATTCCCTTGATTACAGATTGGCACATTCCCATGAAAGTGGGACTGAAAAGGACCTTCTAGCTTAGGTCCTGTCTAGTCCTTTGCTATTATGAACTCATCTCTTCCATAACCCCATGGAGCAGTAATTTGGGTGCTTTTGACTCCCCTGGGAGCTGCATTCAGAACTTTAATCTTTCTAAACATCAGAACCTCCTTTTAAGTGCATTTATGGAAGGGTTACAGTGCTTTGATTTAAATGCCAGTGCCAGTCTTAGGGAGAGCTGGTTCTTTTTCTCACTGGTATGGATCCCCCTATCTAATTCATCTATCCATGAATTTCCTGGCAGCAATTACATCTCCCACCAGGCTCTGCCAGAGGCTGTTCCATTCAGCACTTGTTCAGTGAGCTCCCAGGCTCCTTCCAGCAGCCACTTCCTGCATCCCCACTCTCTTCCTCCACAGTGGGTGAGCAGAACCCTGAGAAGCATCTCCCAGGCCATCTACAGAGGCACTTGAACACTTTCACCTCCATGGAAGTTTTTCTCCTGGTGTATCCTGTGTGTGAGAATGAACAGCCACTGTAACAAGCACACGGCCCTTCTGGTCCCTTCCACTGCATGTGCTGCATTTTACAAAAGAAGTTTGCATTCAGCTCCCAATTCCATGGAGCATTGTGCTTTGTTTCACTGAATTTTGTCCCACTTCTGCACTCTAATCCTTAGGGTCACTCAGTTCTGCACATCCAGCTTTTGTGTATTTATGAGTCCTCTGAACTTGGCATCATTAGCCAAGTTTTATCAGCACACACCAAATTTTTGCACCAAAACCATTAATAGAAATACTAAATAAAGCAGATCCTAAGGCTAATCTTTGAGGAATTCTACTTATCCTTGCATTTTCCTTTCAACAATACTGACTCTATCCCTGCTTAAACAATTCCTATACATCCTACAATTCTTCTGTTCATTTCCATCTTCTCCCGCATGGTTTGTACTTCCCCAAGAGGTCCCTGTTTCAGTGAAGTTTAAAGAAATAAGATTTATTGTGATTTACTTGATAAGATAATCAATTCTCTAGACAAAGAAAGCTGTTACATTAGTCTGGCACAATCCATCTTGGTATTCCTTGATCCAATGAAGAAGGGAGATTCCTTGCCCTGTAGCTAAAGGCCGTGCCCAGGAGTACAGGGGAGCAGCACATACAAGAGTTTGAATGTATTTTGTTTTGCTTCTGCTCAAAAAAGGTCTGTGCATTTAGGAAAGGGTTTTGAAAAAGCCACTGCTATGCTGAAACAAAACCATCCTCAATAAGTATGTATGGGATGCACAATTTTGATTAAAAGTTTCCCTGCAAAACCAAACTTTGGGGATAAGTGAGGTGTAATACACTGCACATCTAAGGGACAGGGGAGGCAGAGCACGTCAACAGCCCCAGCAGAGAATTTAGAGCTGAAATACTGAAAGATGCTAAAATGGAAATGGAAAGGTAAAATTAAAAATGAGCTGGAGATTATAGTGGTTATTGGGTTTTTGGAAACGATCAAATGATAGGCTGAATAAAAATCAAGCACAAGCATTGGAGCCGTCTGACAGGAGCAAACCATCCCCTTGCTGATTAGTCTCTGCTATTTAAATGATAATTTCACTTGAAGGCAAACAGGGCTGCCTAATGCAAGGAAAGTGGCTCTTTATAAGTGTCTGTATTTTTGAAAGCTTCTCCTTCACAGCAGAGTGAGCACTGAAGTTCAAGCCATTTACACATAACATGGGTCACTACATGCTGGAAGGAGCCAAGCAACTTCCACCCAACTGTTTTCCAACAGTGTCAAACAATACTTGCAAGAAATACAGCAGCAGCTCCAAAGGAAGTGTCTGCCTGGGGAGTCCCCCATGGCAAATTAAACACCTGCTATGGAGCAGACAACACCAGCACCCATTTCTAAAACCACTCCTGTTTCTAATGGAAAAAAAGAGCTTTAAGTTTATTGGTTTGGTGGATGTACCCCATATTCAACCTGGGTTAACGCTCTATATTCTGATTAAAAGAGTCAATGGAAAAAGAAGTGATAATTTCCATTAAAAAATGGTCTATTGACATCTTCACTTCCAAATTAAAATTCTGATTCGCCTTGTAAGAATGGTCCATCTTTTCTTTGATGTCATTATTCTCCACACAGTTCCTGTAGTCAAACTACTGAAGTTCCTCAAATCATCCTTCACCAAAAAAGTTGGACAGTGTGACATTGCTCAACAGTTTTTTCTGTCTCCAGAATGCCAGATCTGTGATCCTGGGAAGTCAATCTCTCGAGCTGTTCCCAGAGCTTTGAAATGCAAAGCAAGGACAGGCATATTTTTGATCTGAGCTTGCTTACTTCTCACTGATTATCTGATTATACATTACAGCTTCAGTCTGCCTCAATGTCAGGTGCTCATCCATTGTTTCACACTCCTCCTATCTCTCTTTTAACCTCTAGACTTTTTACTCTGATATATTCAAATGGAAATAAAAGCATTAATGGCAAGGGAGAAAGAACACTAATATTTTTGAACCTCAGAAATAAGTACAGCATGTTTTGGAGAAAATTAGCATCAGACAGGAAAATATGGCAGGAAGTATTGCCCAGCACTCCAGTGAAGAACTGTAAGACACAGACCTACAATATTTTAAGATATCTATGAAAAGGTGGTTGCCATATTAAAACTAAGTGGATCAAGCTCAGGAGAATGGGAGAAAACTAAACTCTGGTTAAAGCACAGATTTCACATGACACTTCCAAATGCATTACTCCCAATCATTACTCCCAACACCCAAACATGCACTGAAGTCTCCCAAAACTACATCTGACTACTCTGAGGCCTGGAACTTCAAAATTTGAGATTACACAGGGGCATTTTCACCCCACCAAGCACAATAAACATTCTGTCAAGGAAAGCTGAAACCTAAGGCAGCATGGAAAGTGAAGAATAATGTACATTTTAAAATAAGAGAACAGATTAATGAAGAACAGAAGAGCTTAGAGCAATACTCCAGCATATGCTGCCTGTCACATTCAATAGGTGACAGCTTCCTCCAAGACTTCTCTATGTAACACATGGTGGCTTCAGCACACGTACAATTAATGTAAGACAACCACAAACAGTTTTCTCTTTAAACCTGTACCTCACTCTCTAAAGGCAAAGATGCCCTTTGGAACTGTTCAGGCACTTCTCCCTCAAGAAGCTGTTAAATGCTGCTAAGGCAGTGCTTTCATCTTTCACACATACCAAATCCTGCAAATACTGAGCATATAACCTTTATTTCTGTATAAACACAATGATTATCCTCATCATCCCTTCCAACCCTGGCTGCTCATTGCCTGCCCTGCTTTGGAACAGCACAGTTATTTGTGCACCAACACAGGAAACCTGACAAGGGAGCAGATCAGCAATGGCAAAGATGTTTCCCATTCCAGATTGCTTTTTGCTATGCAGGGACACCTCTTTCAGCTGCAGAGTTCACAGAACCATAAGGTACCAGGTAGGAACAGAATATTCCTAAGACACATTCCTAAGACAGGAATGGCAGAACTGCTCTAAACTGGGACTAACTTTTCCTGGCAGAAAGATGCAAGGGAAATTCACTTGACATTAATCCCTGTGCAGAAGTCAGGAGTAAGCCCTATTCTGGGGGATTTGAGGGAATATTAGTGACCTGCATACACTGGCCCTGTTCAGAATGCAAATTCTTTGGCATTTCCCAAACCTTCACCTCCAGTGGAAGGCAGAAAAGTAACAGCAAAATGCAGTACTGTGCCTACACAGGACAACAGCAGATAATCCAAGCATGAAGTAAGCCGAGACCTCATAACTGTGAGGGTTTCTCTAATAAGCATAGTGCTTTTTTGTTGCTGTTTTGGTTTTTGGTGCTTGTTTGTGGTATTTTTAAATTAGTTGTTCCCCCTACACAGTGTTTATCTCCCTACTGGGTGCCCAGGGAATTCCCACTGTGAGGAGACAGTTTGTTTTACACTGGGAATCTTGTAAACAGCAGTCATGCAAATTTCAGTCTGTTCACAGATCATAAATTACAACTATTTATAAAAAACTTAAGACATATAACATGAAGTTTCAATATCCTCATGCTGTGCTACTCCTAATTTTCTCCTCCAGTTGGGGACACAGCCCTGAGGCTGGGGGCCAGCAGTAGCCAACCCAGACAAACCCAACTCCTCACCAGAGAAATCAGCACTTTAGTTCAGGTCAGTGGTACAGTTACAAAGGTCAGCCAGCACCAAATGCTTTTAATTACACTGATTTCTTGCTTGGTGACAAAAGACCACAGGGCTACAGCAGGCTACCCCATAAAAATATTTGCTCCACTATGGAGCAACCATGCCAGAATTATGGCATTACTGGAACCAGAAACAATAACCTCCAGTCTTGTCTTGATTGGTTGCAGTTAATTAAGAATCCAGAGTAACATGAGTAAGTCAAATTATTTCAAAATGCGCTACTTTGTATATCTGTCAACAGATTTTTTTTTTTAAACCAGTAACCACTTACTCATAATGGACATTCAGAGAAAGACAAATTACTACCTTGTGAGAAAGGAAAAGATTATGAGCTTCATTCACTACTGCAAAGATATTCAATGCCTTGGATGGAAGAGAGTGCACAGTAGCTAAGCATAGTTAATCAAGATTCAAAAAGGAAAGTAGAGAACTCCAATATTCTCCTTTTTCTTCTATTCACTGAAAAAAAAGAGCACTAATCCACCACTAAATGCAGAATCAAGAAATCCGATTCCCCTTCCCTCCCTCTCCCCTCCCTTCCCCCAGCTCCAAAAGCAGAATGTGCATAGAAGGACTTCCCGTACTGAGTGTAGCACCTGGGTAATTACGAATTACAACTGTGCAAACCACTGTACTAAATAGAGATGCTTGCCACTTAATTAAACCCTTTCTTAGAGAGGAAATGCATACACATTCACATTATCTCCTCTTCTTAATTGGTCTCAGACATTGCAGGAAGTTAGTCCCCAAGATTTGTCAGCCAGCCAGCCCACAGATGTTTCAGAAAGAAAACCAGGTCAGCATTAACAGGTTCACTTCTTTGGCTCGAGGCGACAGGTCAGCAGATCAGTGTCTGCTGCCTGCAGCTGGCAGGCTCCACCGAGGGAAAATGGTCCTTCAGCCCTGGCCCAAATTCCTGCCCAAGCTGCAGTTCCCTGGCAGGCCTGGCCAGAGAGCCAAGCAGCCCCGGCAGATCCCATCGCTGCACCGCCCGCAGGCACCCTGCAGGCTCAAGGACACCGTGGGCACTCCAACAACTCCAGCCAAGCCCAGAGTCCCTCTGGGGCAGCCTCACAGCACCAGCATCAGGGGGCCAAGAGCTGCCTCACAACAGAACTGCAGGGAGAAGTGACTCACAAACACCCAAGCCTGCGACTGGAGTCTCTGAGCTCCACAAGGAGTCCGAGCACATTTATCTTCTCTCTGGCACATCAGCCTCACCTCTAATTTCCCCACTGTATTGCATGGCCCTTCAGAAAAGGAGAGCTGAGATCCCCACTGTGCCCCTGTGATGGAAAAAACTGAAATGATTCTGAAAAGTTCCATGAACAAAATCTTTTGCTTTATTCCACACGCCAACACCAAGCCTGCGCTGACAGTACCATTAGCAACAGAAAACAGTGTTCCAGAAAGGAAAGACTGACTTAAGTAGGCCATGATCAATATATTTGATCAGCAATATAAAATAATTCTGTTGTGTATACAAAGCTCTTTGAGCCCAAGTGGTGAAGTTGTAAAAACTTCATATACTCGCTACTTCAATTTAAAAAAAACAAATGAAACAACAACCAGACCAAAACAAACCCTTATCACACATTAATACATATTATCTCAAAAACCAAAAATAAGCTTGGACTAAAACTCCTCTGAAGCTGTTGTTTGTAGCCCATTTGTCAGTCTTCACCATTTTGTGCCAAACCATTTTTAGCCAAGCTTCAACACTTCAAAACTTGCAATCTTCTGCCACTTATGGAATAACACAAACTTAGCATTAAACCTTGTCAGCTGCTATCAATGCCTATCACTACCTTCAGTGTCTGTGTTAATGCCTCATTTTTAACAAATACTTGATGCACAACTTTTCGCATCGCTCCGTACTCCTGGGTATGTCTATTCATGGATAGCAAATCACTTGGCTAATTCATTAAAGGACAATAACAATATCAACCAAACACAGACAAACAGCTGCAAAACTGGCTTATTTAGACTAATAGCTCACAGAACAAGAACCCTCATTTTTTATTTGGGCATCTTCTACACACTGCAGAAGGGAAAGCCAGAACACTAACAGTGCTGCTGTGAGAACGCAATTCTGTGGCTTGGGGTGGGGAGGAAAGAAGCAGGCTGTGAAGAACTCCTGTGAAACAAGACCAAAGAAAACGTGGTGTAAACACGAAGTTTACAAAGCGGGTCAGCAAAACGCTCCGTTCCCTATTCCATTAGAGAAATCTGCACAAACCTTTCTCACACCAAGCCACAGCCCTGAGTGGTGGGCGAGGAGCGGGTGAGTGCGGGCAGGGGACAGAGCTGGGAAGCCGAGGGCAGCACGGGCCGCTTGCCCGGGGCTGAGGGACGAGCGGCGGGAGCTGCGGCGGGAGCGGCCGGGCCGCCTGTGCAGGGGAGCCGCGCCACAGCCCTGAGTGGTGGGCGAGGAGCGGGTGAGTTCGGGCAGGGGACAGAGCTGGGAAGCCGAGGGCAGCACGGGCCGCTTGCCCGGGAGCGGCCGCCCCTGCCCGGGGCTGAGGGAGGAGCGGCGGGGGCTGCGGCGGGAGCGGCCGGGCCGCCTGTGCAGGGGAGCCGCGCCACCTGGCGGCAGCTGCCGCGCA
>VZRZ01005521.1:1147536-1172309 GCA_013398175.1 Climacteris rufus | reverse complement strand
GCCCAGCCCAGCCCAGCCAACACAACCGGGCCCCGCCGGCCAAACCTGCCCGGAACGCGGCTGGGAAAACACAGTCACTGTCCAACGGCTGACAAGGAACCGCCTGGAAATGCCTCTCGAGTCTCTCATGATTAACATGGTTTGCCAGTGAAGATGGTCAGCAACTCAATTACACAAATAGTGGATTTTGAAGAAATGCAATCTTTTGCCCTGACTTTTGCAGTTCTGGATGTTGTCATTCTTTTGTAGCTAGTTTTTCACACTTTTCTATGTAAACATAGCTATGTTATTGTAACGGTATTTTATCATTTACATTCCTTTCTCCTGGACACAGAACTTTGATGCACATTTCCTTTGACCATTGTGATTGAGGGAGGAAGAACTCATTCCTCCAACGAATAGTGATTTCTAAATGTATATATAAAATAAAGAAGGCAGGTCTTGCCCCCCTTCCTTCTCTCTCCTCCTTGCTGGTAACAGGTGTCTCTGTCTCTTCTTTTGTGTCGTTACTGCGACAGCAAACTACATCAGCACATCCTGCAGACAGGGTACAAGAAGCTTGTTTTCTTGACATAAGCCTTTCTTACTAACAGTCCTACAAAATCCATGTGTATATATACTTCTATAGGACAGTACCCTTAAAAAAAACCCCCAACATTCTACTCACATTTTAACATTTTGTGGTTTTCCCTTTACAGTTGAAACCAACTCTACAGCAGGAATATAAGGTCAGAGCAACACATGACAAATGTATGAAAATCCCTGGTAGCATAACAGCAGCATACAAAAAATCCACAATAAAAACCAGAGCCAACTATACTGCAAAGTAGGCAGTAAGAAGATCATGAAATCAAAAGGACATACAATTGAACACCAAAAAGCTTACATAGATTTATAACGTGTACACACGAACCATATACAACTATAATGTGTGCTGTTTTATTATCTGGCTACTGTGCAGCACAGGGATTTTTGCTATAGAGCTACAGCTCTAAACAGTCTTTGTTTCCACTGTTTATGAGAGAGAAAAGCCCAGGAGCTTACAAGTGGAATCCAGAACTAGCAAACACAAGATTAGCCAGAGTCAACTGTTAATGAACTTGTTTTCCCCCCACAAGGTGAAGCATTATAAACACTCTTCCATTGTCACCAGAAAGAGACCAGTACTAAAAACAGTAGGATTACCACTACACTCCTGAAAGCTGCACCTCCCTCCCAAGTATTATTACATAAAATTACACTGCAAGGGCTGATCATAAGCCAATCTGACAAAAAGCCTGCTGGGAGCAGGCAATCAGTGAACAGAAACCACTGAGAGCAGACACTGAACAAGCCCTGTGGAAGTGCTGGAGGAAATGAAAAATCCTCCTCTCCTAAAACGCCACACGCTGCATGCACTTCCCTCACATCCTCTGTACCAATGAAGAACACGATAAGGAAAGATGAGAAATCCTAATTTATTCCCCTTTTCCTTTCTTATCTAGTTATTAGCAAACAGAACACTGCTCTGGCTCTTTGGGACAATCAGCCAACTTGTTCCTGGTTTTTTTCTACTATGAGATGGGCAATTAACTCTTCTCAAACTTTAACCAACAGCATTCTCCAAGAACCAACCAGACAATGATCTCTCATCATCCTCACCACCCTGACCAAAAAGTAATGTAATTCATGTTGTAAGAAGTCTGAGCAAGGGAAAAAAAAAAAAAGAAAAATAACGAGGGAGGGGGGAATCATCCAGTCCCACTTGCCCCAATTGCATGCAAAAGATGATCTTTCTGAAGAGCAATTCCCCTTTCTGTATAAGAAGGCACCATTAATAGCACTAAACAATATGGCCCAATCACAAAACTAGCACTTCACAGCGAATATTCTGATTTTAAATGAAGGAGTTATTAGACTTCAACAGGCAGAATCAAGAATCACTTGGTTCCATTTCTCTCTCAGTGTGAAATTACCTCGTTAAACCTTTAACAGCTTGAGGTAAGTAAAAAGCTTTCACTCCAAAGTCTGATAGAACAGGTTTTGTGAAAAGGATTCTTACAATTTCTATCCATACCTTACCATAGGAGATTTAGCACAAATCCATCTTCCTTTAAAAGGGTGTATGCTCAGCAGAAGCAGGAGAGAACCTCAAGCATCCTACCTACTAGGATGCCTCTGGACAAGGTTCATTATCCTCATTAAACAGAAAACACTGAGAAAATTAAGGGGGCTTTCCCAAGCTGGAACCAAGTGTCATTCTGCAGCAGAAGAAAATTATCAGAAATTGCACTATTTCCAGCCCCTCTTTATACTACATACACAGGGACCTTCAAAAATCTGGTTCACTGCTCCAGATGCCAGGAGGAGCTGTTAAACACCAGTACACAGACCAGCTGGTGTTACGAAATACCATGGGGGGTGGGTTTGACAAAATAACTAAAATAACAACATTTCTTCAGCTGCTTTAGGGAAGAAAAGTCACAACATGATCCAGCAGCTAATTTTGATATTCAGATTTCAAAGGAAGTATGTTTACAACAGTTTGTCACAAGTAGCACGTCTCTGGACGTACTCTAAAATTCTTAGAAATTCCCTGATTCAGCAAGCACAATCTCTAACTGAACAAAAATGCAGCTATATGCAAGAAGTTTCAAGAGCTCAAAACTGAACCCCAGCCTCAGAGACAATGCTCACTTGGTGAAAAACATCTGTTAATTCCCAAAGATACTTTAAAACAGAGTATATCTTATTTTCTTCTCATATATAATAAAATGTACTAGAAGAGCTTCCACGTGAAGAAGGGGCAGCAAGAAAGCACAACCAACACACTTCAGAGATCAGAAGACTGAGAGGAAAGGGCTTAAAAGTCTTACTTCCCTGCAGAGCTGTGAGCACATACCTGATATTTAAGCCAGTGCTCTGGTCCAGTTTCTCCCAGCTTTGCAATTTTCCCAGCAGCTTCTAAAGTAAAGATCAAAAGTAGAGTTAGATACAGACAAATGTTCTAACAGCTGACTTTCCAGAGTTTTCCCATAATCCTGCATTCAAAGTCAGTGACATTCCTTCTCCTCCTCTGGATTTCCTGATCTTACCTAGCACTTCCAGTTTGTCATTCTCCAGCCCTGGGTATCAAGATTCCTACCACACACCCGTGTGACACCACCAAGTCTGGACAGAGCTTGGTGCCCAAAAAGCCTTTCCAGCAGAAGAAAGGTAAAAGCAAAACAGCAAAGCCAAAACAGACACTATATAGAGATTACTCTTTACACAAAATCTCCAGCTGAACAGTAGATTTCCTATTGCCATTTACACCTTCATTGCCATAACTCCCCTCACGCTGATTTTTCAGTTTGGGAACGCCTGGTTCAAGCCCATTAATTAAAAGATGTATCATATTTTAAGTAACACAACACAGGAAGAGCCTAAAAGTCAGGCCAGGCAATAAAGGAAACTCCTGTTCTGCTCATCCACCAGATGCTCCCAGCTCCTCACCTCATTTTCCAGTTCCACAGTCACTAGCTGTGCTTGGACTTTCTCATAGCGTTCCAGTTTTCTTTGGAGACCTTCCACTTCCTCTTTAAGCAAACCATTGTTTTCTTTCATTTCCCTATGGTGAAGAGAGAGACAACTGTTGAAGTTTCATGCAATTCAATTCCCTCTCACAAACTTCCAGATACCCACAGAATGCCAAGGGAATCATGACATTGAACACATTCAACTGACTCACTTCTGAAAACTTCACTGCAAAGCCACTGCTACAAAAAAATACAGTTTTATTGAAATTACTTTTTTCTTCTCTAAATACATCCTAATTATGCCCAAACAACCTGAACCTTTGTATCTGCTTTACTATTTGTCAAAACAAAGGTAACAAAAGACTCCCAGTTCTGCTGTTCATTCAGGCTGGATGCAGGGCTGGAACACAGCAAGCAGTACAGACCTGGGCCTTTGAGCACTGCTTGGTTTCACTCCAACAGAGCTGTACAAAGGTGAGATAAAACTATTTAAAAACAAATGGCCTCTAATCTGTTGATATATTTCTGTGCACAAAAAAACAAGCATGAGAAAAAATTCCAAGATAATTTAAAATTATAACGAAATGATTACAAGACCAAAGCCTAGGAAAACTACTTAATTTTAGAAAAAAAAAAAAGTCTGGCAAGATGAATCATGAAATTTAAAAGAAAACCCAACAACAACAAAACAACACTTCAAGGCAAGTTATCTCACATCACATTTCATTTAATTTTTCAAATTAATTGGCACTTTGGAAATCCAGAAAGCCTACTCTACCAAGAGCTCCATCAGAGTGCTTTAGAAATTTAAACAAAACACTTTCTAAACATTATGCTGGAACAACAGGCCTTTAAAATAGTGGTAACAATAACTAAGCAAAACCAGTTATTAGAGAAACATTCAGCTGTCTTTTTTCTCTACAGGAAATTCTTTCCCAAAGCTGTATGGTATTCATCACTACCTTTAAACATTCCATTTTGTTCTAACAAACAAATCTCCACCCAGAACAATCTATACACATTTTGTGAAGCTCTCCTGTTCAAGAAGATTCCTCGGATCTTGTGAAATACCTCTCACCTAGTAACCTCCACACTGCTCAATTCATATGCAGTATTTGTATGAAATACTTAAACTGCCTTCTGAACTTTCCCATGTGGAAACCCAAAAGAGGGGTTTGAAAGTGCCTATAGTGCAGCTGCAGCAGGCACAGAAGGACACAAGATGACCCTCAGCAGCTGAACCCTTCCTTCACCTGAAGTAGGCATTTTCCTCCCTGAGCTGGCGCAATTCACGCTCCATTTTTGGGAAACGAGCCAGTTCTGCCTTCATGTTCTTGACAATTACAGCATCATGTTCCTGCTGGGACAACTTCTGTTCCAGGTCCTGGAAAACATGGGATGAGAAGAGGACAGCAGTGAGTAAGTTGGAGTTTGTAAGAGTTATTTGTGCACAGTACTTTTTAAACTCAGAGCAAGGACTTAAAAAAAGCTGGAAGGGAACTCAGGAAGTCATCTGGCCCAACCCACTGCTAAAAGCTGCAGAGTGATTCTTGTTGCACTTGTAACATCTGGGTTGGCCTCTTCCCTACATCTGCTTATCCCAAGTTCATAACAACAAAAAAAAAACCCTGTTAATCAGTAAAATTATCTTCTTCTACCAACTGAACCAAATCTCTGATTTTCTTGTTCTGTATCCCTCCATCAATGAAGTGCAGAGAGAGGCCTCTGAATGGCCTGCAAGAATTAGGAACAAGGAGAAACACAAATGTGCATTTTAACATTATGGTAAATGTTGCACTTTTTTACACTAAAAGAAATTATTTAGGGCTGTATTGCAGACTTATACCCTGGTTTCCATCCTTTCATTCAATGGAGAAAGTCTCCTGTTGCTGGCAACCAGGCTGGCTTTAGAGCAACCAAGGCAATGCCACTGTCAGCACTGCTCAAACCAAAGTAACTCTCCACATTTACCTCTGCCAGGAAAAGACAAGACAAATGAAAAAGATACACTCCCACCAACCTAGAAAGCTAATTGGGAAGAACAGAAAGCATCTCTATACTCACATTTAAGTTAGTGTGGTTTTGAAAGCTTTACAAGTAATTGCACTTTACAAACACAACTCCAGAGGAGGATTTTCTGGGAAGCAGGAAGCAACTGTACTTGCTGGGCTCATCAAACACCATTTGAAAAGAGATTGCTCTAGAAGCAGTCTTTTGCAGAGCAAATTGTGCTGTGGCACAAGACCAAAAAGAGCCTTCCTCCAGATCACTGCATAAGAATATAAATCACCTTTCTATAGAGAAAGCATTTTTTTTTCAATCCATTGATACAACAATGCAAAGTGTCATGCTACAGATAACTGTAGATAGCCTGGTCCACCCAAACTCAGCTCTTGCTGGCAATCAACTCAGATACTTGTATGACAAATTAACCTTTTATTTCTGCAATAGCCAATTGTTTAAAAAGCAGGGTTCTGTTCTTCCACTGAAGAAATTAAAATCTTAAGCTTTATCCATGTCACAAAGTTTCTTACCTTAATCTTCTGTTCATATTCTGCCAGTAAGGACTGGCTTGCTTGCAGTGTCTGGATTTGCTGACTTGCCTCCTGCCATTTCCTGTTAGATGAAGACACAGGAGGCACTTTAGCACCCAGAAATCAGGTATCAGAAACAATCTACATTCAGAAGTCTCTGCCAAACACAGTCAAACAGCACTAACAAGGTGAATGTTACTGTTATAGAAGATTTTGTCTTACAGTTTCACACTCATATCATTTCCCTGTAATTTAGAGACAAAAACATCCACCCATTTTAATAAAGATGCATATTGAGAAAAATACAAAAACAAAGCCACCTTAACTCAGAAAACAACAAATACACACTCAGACTAAATGAATCTTCACAACTCTGAAACTGAAGAGTTGAAGGTAGTAAGCAAAGAAAACACTCTGAACTTCCAGCTTCCCATCCATTGTGCTTTAAGGCTGGCTATTTTGGTTCTGTTCAGTCCATAAAGTTCAGATCAGCCTTTCCCACCCACGTGCCTTCTGTTAACTCTCTACCAGGAACAGGAAACCTCACTGAGATTTAAAGCTCAAGTTTGTGGGTTTTTTTTCCTCAAGGTACAATTAAAATTGCACCTCAGAGTTGGTTTGAAACCTCGGTTATAACCTGCACACCCAGATCAAAGAGCCCCTTTGAAGAGCAGAAATCAAACGCTTTTGGAAGTTTTCTGAGTGATGACAGCTGCACAAGACTGAAGTTCTGTTTGCCTTTTTCTCCCCACAGTCATTCATCCCTTGCTTACTTTTTTTCAACATCCAGCTGCTCCATCAGTTCCTGCTTCTGAGAGTCTTGGCTTGTCATCTGCATCTCTTGGTTCATTATATTCCACTGCAGCTCTGATATTTTTCCTTTTAATACAGTGATTGTCTGAATGGGGAAAAAAAATGCATAAACACACAAGGCTGTGACTCTCCAAGCTGGATATTATGGGTGGTGATAGAAATCTTTTCCAACTAGAAAGTACAAACATTGAATCTAGAAACAATCCCATACTCTTGCAAACCTTCAGACCTCCAAACCCACCTCAAAGGCAAGAGAAAATAATTTAGTCACTTTTGTCACCCAAATTATAATTTACTTTATCTATTAAATGAGTGACCTCAAACTGACACGAGAAATACCAAACTTCAAAATTAGATTTTTTTTTTCTAAATATTTTAACCCTAAAGAAAAGCTCACAGGTTTGTTTCCAATAGCCATTACTCAGCTCCCTGTAAGAGAGAAAAAGAGAAAAATCTCAAAACATTACATATGTAGGGTTCTCGTCTTGATACCAATGGAGATGGAAATAAAAAGAGCACAGAAGCAGAACTGCAGCACACATCTCTTAGGTGGGTTTAGTTTCTCCTGTGTACCATCACTGTCTCCCTGGTTTTAATCACTGGCAACTGGAACATTAAAGCTGTTTACCTGCTTTACCACATAGCTACATTTCTGGTGACACCTAGGCAGGAGGACTTAAGGACTTAGTGGTTGCTGATCCACAACTGGTGCAGAAAATCAAATTAAACAGAAAAGTTACAGATTAAATAGCTTAACTATAATGATATCTGAGGAGGTTGAGGGTTGAGAAGATGGTCTGGTCATCCAGATAAACTGAAATTGTTACGCAAGCATTCACTCTGCAGTAGAAAGAGCAGGTATTTAAGGACACACTTTGTTCTTAATGTTGGTCTCATCCACTCTACCATTCTCCTGACTTCCCTAAAGACTTTCCCATCTTATCTCCTCCATCACTGTCCCTTTCTTCACCTAATGTCATGTAACCTGACTTTTGAACCTAGATGTGCTATGTTGGCTTGCACGTTTCCTTCTCCATATCAGCTTGTCTAAGAAATCTCTTCTCCTTCTGACCTGCTCACTTGTGTCTGGGCTTGGTTTAGTTCCAAACTTTGACAGAAAAGACACACATTACCAGGGTTTATTAATTTCCAGGTGATGAACAATTATTTTGTTTGGGTTTTTTTTTAATCAAAAAGGGCATTTTCAAGTTACAAGAACTGCAAAGTCACCTCAAGTTATGAATGCCATAAAAATTACTCTGTTCTTACTTCATTAGCTTCAGCTAATTTGCTCTCCTTCTCTTGCAGCTTCTTACTCATTGTCTCCATGCTCTTCTTATAAGATTTGTTCATCTCCATTTGTTCTTTCAGTTTATTTTCAGCTTCTGTTTCCCTCTCCTGGTACTGCTTTATGCGCGTGAGCAGCTCCTGGTTACGGTCGGCCTCTCGCTTGCCAAGGAGAAAATAAACACAAAGGGACATAAGAAGAAAGCAGCACAAAGCCCATTTCCCCTTCTCCTGCCTTCATTCCTCATTACCACGGGCACCAAGGCATCCTCATGAAGCAAAGTTACACCACAGCTTTAACCTAGCAAGGACAACAGTCTTACCAGCAGCAACTCCATGGACTTCTCAAGGAATACCCAGGGAAATGGAGCTGGAAAACTAACAGACCAAATCTTCCACATCTCTTACACTAAGACATGACTGTGAGAATACAGATGTGGCTTCATGACTATGAGAATACAGATGTGGCTTCACAGACTCCACTGCACACTCGCCAGCAAGTCCAAGATGCAAAACATTCAATCTCCAATTTAGAACCAACCCATGCACAGCAAATTGACTTTCAGAAACTCAGATCTCAACAGTTGTGTTAATAAGACAAACTTCCCTCTGCAACTTCTGCAAATGAGGCCATTTAAAAGAAAAGAAATAGTATTACCAACTAATACAATAAATATTTTTGCACTTTGACAACCTTCCATATACCTTTTCAGTTTATTCCTACCACAAATTGATTAATACTTATTGAAGAAATGCACAGTAAATTGCTTTGCTAATCAGAGCAACTCGAGACATGGATTTGCATAGCAAGCAAGGATTATGCAAAGCAATGTGAGGTTCCTAAAACCTTTATCCACATGACTCGGAAAAACACAGAATCTGAGCAGGGTAATTACCACAGTGCTGGATTAATGCTGCTCCCTTTTTTGTACCAGTATTTCAAGGGTTTCTGTCACTGACTCAGCTACATTCCAGTTTGAACTCTTCCTGGCTTAATCCCACATCACCTGACTTCAGAGGAAGGAGGAATTTAGTCACTGACTCTCTATTTCACAACCACACACTAAATCTGTCACCCAGCATCCTTGTAAAATACAACAGAACATACTTATTATTTTTTACGGATTTCTTTTTCAATAATCACCCACATATAAGGCTTTTATTATGCTACAAAACCCAGTGATCTGCAGCTTATTTCAGTAACATCATTAAGCAAACATATGTGGGCAGAAGAGCAGAACCCAATAAAAGCTCTTAGTCCCTGAGTGAGGCTCAGTGTTTTATCAGTGCAGGCTCTCTTGCGTGACACTGCATGGCTGGCACTGCTGCCATTCCAATTAATTACAGTCACACAAACTAAATGCTTGCAATCGTGCCAGAAGTTTAAACCCATCTAGGAGAAAAATTATTAAATACTTCTGGGAGAAACAAATAGCAAATCCCTTTTGTTATTGCTACCCATGACAACTTCAGTGCTAAACTAACAGAATGCAGTGATCAGACCATCAGTCTGTGAACCTAACCAGGCTTCAAGCCCACACTCCTGTGCACATCAGCAAGTTAGTGCAGTGCTCTGAGAGGGGATCTGCAGGGCAGTTCTGCTGCTGCTGGGAACGGGACACCTACACCACCACCACCACCTCAGCAGCAAATGCAAACACAGTAAATGCATTCCAGATTCTGCTCTGAACACAGTGTCCATCAGCAGTTGGAGAACCAGGCTTGCTCCTGCAGTGCACCTTATGTACCTTCAGTGTACATACATTCCAAAAAAAGGTGACTGTACACCTGCTGGGACAGTCCACTGCAAACCAAAGCCCAGCATGTGACAAAGTGGAGAGCACATCCCTGAACTAAACCAAAACACCAATGTAAATGCTCTCCACGTGTTCTGGCTTAGGCCAATGATCCCAACGACCTGCAAACACCCCACTCACCTCATAGTTCCTGGCATTGGTATTGGCTGCCTTCTCCAGCTCAATGCGAGCTCGTTTGTGGCTCAGTTCCATCTGCATCTTCTCTCGTTCCACCTGCAGCAGCTGGGACTTGGAGTGGATCTGCCCAGCCTGTTCTTCCAGCTGGCCAGTTCATGTGGGAAAAGGGATTGCACACCATCAGCAGCACAGCAACAACACCGTGCCTCCCACCCTGCACTGCCCAGCTGACATTAACTCCCCATTTCACAAACTACAGGGAAACTATCACCAAGTTCATGGTGCTTCTCACACCAGCTGCAGATGGGGAAACCAAGAGCTCAACACCACACTCAGAAATCTGCATCAAACCAAGGTGAATTGGAAAGAAATGAATTCCAAGTTCTCAAGCCAGAATTTCTCATTCAGTCTCTAGATGCAGTCTGACAAAATGTATTTCTCTATCTAAAGCAAGGTTAGTTATGAACTCCCCAAGCCTCATAGAAGAGCAGCTAGCCAAGAAGCACACACCATGCTCCCAATAAAATGCAACTGCTGAGCAAAATAACATGTTTTTCTACAACCCCTATAATATTACACTTCATTTTTTCATTCAAGTTACCTTAGAGCACAGACAACACTAACAGAATTCCTCACGTCCTGGTGATGTACATCCAACACACAGTTAATGGAGACCCTAACCAGAGAGAGCCTTCTCCAGCTATTGCTGCCACCAGAGATGTAGCACAGACAGACAATGCCTAAATTTTTGTCAACATTCCAAATGCAAAGCATATTTACATTAAAAAAACCCAAACTTATTTTATACTTAGAAACTGAAATAGAAATGACACTAAGATACAGAACAGAGAAACTTCATTCCAGCCTAATAAACAGTCCCTCGGATCTAAGATGTCAATTTTCTTTATGCTTTATGAGCCTGAAGCAGCTAACAGAAAAAAAAAAGTAAATAACCCAGGTGGATACAAACAGAAGTGGATAAGGAAGCACAACTGGTTTGCATATCAAAGCCACAGCACAATGCAAGTCTCCTGGATGTGTCCAGGCAAAGAAGCCTTAAAACTGTATAAAAAGGTAACAAAGAGTCTTACTAGAAAAATGTTAAGATATAAAGCTCCTTTGTTCAGCAATATGAAAACAACTTACTATTTAATTTCCTGAGCTGGTGCACAGATATAACTAGTAGGGAATAAATTCAAAGGACCTTTCTTAAAACGTTTACAAAACAGAAATAAATCCATCTGACACTGTAAAAAAATTTAAATATATTCTGAAAAAGACTCCACAATGCTGAATGAAAGAAACCTTCTATTTTTGAGTTTGTATGAACATCAATTTCAGAAAGAATGGTCAGATCTGAACGAAATCCATCCCAACTCCTGGAATCAAAAGGAGCACATGACCACACTGAGGTGATACTGCAGGAATCACCAAGATGAGGACACCTCACCTGCATCCTCTGCTGGTACTGAATCTGCAAGGAGCTTTGGGATGACCCCGGCGTAGCCAGCCCAGACACGCCCTCCATACGCTGAGAAATGAAGTTGTTGAGGGATCTCAGGGTGGAGAAGACAGTGGTGTTGTTTTCCAAGTCTTCCATGGCACTGGAAACAGACAAAAGACATCAGCAAAACATTCAGAGCAATCTGGCTCTCTGGCAATCCTGGCAAAGCAATCCTGGCTGCTCTGCTAAAGAGGGATCCATCACTGCCCTGAGGAAACACTAAATGCAAGGTCTTCCAATTTAGAGGGTAAAATCAATCTGCAAATCACTGCTGGGATCCACAGGAAACCTGACCCCATCGGGCTGAAGTTGTAGGTCTCTGAAATGAGAAAACAATGCAAGACAGGCTGTTCTTCCCTGAGCTTTCTACCTGAAATGGTTTGGTTTTATTTAAACATATTATCCCCTGAATCTTGGCCTATAAATGTACAAATAAAAGCTGTTACAAGTCATACAAAACAGAATTTTACTTTCTGGGACACAAATTAACATTAAGATCTACAGCAGATAACACCAACAAACCGAACTTATTTCTCTTGCCCCAAACGTTTGAAGCTGACAAGGGCAGGAGAACCAACTCCACAGTAGCAGCAAACTCTTCCTTCTACACAACTTGCTTCTGTTTTCCCAGAAGAACTTTGGAACATAATTTCCAACAAGAAGCCTTCCCAAGTTCACAGATCACTTGAAAAGTGACACTGCATCTCATCATTCCCATGAAAGCTATTGCAACTCTTCGTTCAATTTCACAAGGGTACTAACTAAAAGTCCAGCGATAAATCAAGCCTGGAGCTCAGAAAGGTTACGAGGAGGTTTCAGGAAGCCTTAAGCGAGTTCCTTAAGTGATTATGTGCTATATAAATCCCCAGAAGCAGCGAAAAGGGTTCAGGACCAGGAAAGGGAGCCACAATATTCGCACGGCTCATGGCACAGACCTGGGGCTAACTTCGGGCTCCTGCACTCCCGGGGTTATTGCTGGGATTTCTATCGTCACGAGGAGGAGGCACAACAGCGGCACACAAGCAACAGATGTGCCACAATCCAACTGACAAAGTTTATTCAAACTGAGCGCTTGGGTACCAAAGGCACCCGCCAACAGGTAGCCCCAGCAAGCCTGTGCTCACACCTACGAGGTTTGGACCAGACACGGGTGTGGGACCCGGCCCGGTGCAGAAACCCCCGCGGCCAAGGCGCTCTCAGGGCACCCAGGGACGCCCCGCCGGGCAGCGAACCCCGGCAGCGGCCGCGGCGGGCACGGGGCAGCTCCGAGCACGGCGGGGTTCGCCCGCACGGCTCCCCGGGAGTGGGAGCGGGGTGAGGCGGCAGCAGGAGCCCCCCTGCCCGCTCTGTTTCCCGCCTCTCCCCTCATCCCCGTTCCCTCCTCCCCGCCCCGCTCACCCGCCGCGGCGCGCGCCCCGCTTGGATCTCCCTCCTCGCCCCGGCCACGAGATCTCGCGGGAACTCCGCGCGCGCCTCTCGCGAGAGCGGCGGCGCCGGCGCCGTAAGGACGGGATTAGGCGCGCAGCCCTCCCCGCGCTACCGTAATGCCCCGACAAGGCGCGATGGCGGCTCCAGCTCGGCCTCCCCCGCGCCCTCCTGCTCGGAAAGCCATCTGTAAGCAGCCTCGAGTGAGCTGTTTATGATGAGAAAGATCTGGAAATCTTAAAAACAGCCTCTTGTGTAACTCATATTCAGCCTGATAAAAGTGCTATTAAATATAGAAGTTGTCACTTCCAGATAAGGCAAAGTGGGCAAATTTGTGCACAGATTTCCTGCAATTCAATCAGTCATTCTCCCTACCAGGAACGTCGTGTCATTTCACCTGAGAAAAACCACTGGTCACACCTAAAATATGACCAAAGACGGGGGGAAATGACCTTGTCCCACTGCCACTGGCTGGATTTATGAGTGCCAGGAAGCAGCAATTCCTAAATATAACCTGTGTCTATAGGAAAGGCTGCAGAGCCATGGGGCTGAACATTGCTCTCCCATGGGGCGGTGTTACAGATCCCTTGTGAGGAACCAGATCCTGATGTGCACAGAAACATATTTTCTTTTTACATGTGTTAATAAATTGCACCAGTTTCTAAAAGGCACTAAATTGGCTCAAACTCCCTTTGCTGTCTCCTCATGTGCTGACAGCCCCCTTTATGGTCAGTGTCATGTATGACAACATTAACAGTGCAATGATTTTCAAGCACAAATGAAAAACTCATATAATCAGCATTTTATTTTCATTTCCATTACTCCAGCCCCAGAGGTTGCTTTTTGGATTATTCTTCTCAATTCCCAACCACTTTCTCCACAGGTATTTGAAAAGCCTGATGGACTTCAAGAAGAGTAGCAAACATTCCCGGGATCTTAATGGCGGGATTTTTCCTTGAACACCCACCAAATTTAAATTTCCAATGAATGTCTGAGAATCTGCAGTTCTCAGCTTTCATTTCCCTTTGTACAGCCTTGCCAAGTAATAAGATTCCGCAGAGTCCTTCCGGCTGGCCTGAGGCTTTACAGTCCTCACATCTTGGAACTGCTCCTTCAGTCTGTTCTGCAGCAGACGGGCCTCAGATCCATCCCAGAATTTACAGAGCATCGTTCCTTTTGGCTTTAAAACACTCTGGGACAGGTTCAGGAGGCCTAAACACAGACTGATCAGCTTCTGATGATCCAGGTCCTTAATGCCTGTGGCGTTGGGTGCCATGTCACTCAGGATGACATCTGCCTTCCCTGCAGGAAGCAGGCTCTGGATTGTCCCCAGCGTGCTGGGGTCTGCAATGTCAGCCTCCGACAGGAAAACCGCTCCTTCCAGGGGAGAAATCCGCAGGAGGTCAACGCCAAGGACGAAGCCACTGGGGACAGCAGGAGCTGTAAGGATGAATGACACAGGGAGCACTCACAGTGGCTAAAAACAACCTGCACATGGCATGAGCTCCGTGCCAGTCAATGAACAAAACCCATCACCTGCCACAGCTCCCTTCTCAACCCCTGGCAGTTTGCTGGGTGCATCTGCATGGAGGGTTTGCCCTAAGCTCATCCATTCAAACCCAGCTATTTTGGATAAGCAAGGTGGATTTTTTTTTTGTTTTTCTGCTGCTCTTTCAAGGCTGACAGTCCAGAAATCCTGGACAATGGTATGCATAGTAACACCTTATCTTGTAAATATTAATGGCTGAAACTACACAAACCATGCACAGTGGTTACTTCCAGTTTTCAAGAAGAGAAATAGTATTTTAGATAAGCCAAGGTAATTGCTGGAGGTCACACCTATTTCAGAACTGGGTGAAGGGATCTTCCCCACAACAGCTAATCGGAACACTAGCCCCACATGGTACGTTTTTAGTTCACAAACACAACTTCTCCAGACTAGACGAAGATTTACTAGGCACAGATGCAAACTTTCATGTTTGTATCAGTGACTCTGGCACTTGCCTGTCCGCATGTCCCTTCCCCTCACCGTTACCAACACAGCATTTCTTAGATTTCATAGTGTTTAGATTCCACAGTATTTCATAGGCTTCTCACAAACTTCAGGAGGAGTATCATCCCCATCTTGCCTGCCAGAAACATGCACTTACCAGCACCTAAGGCATTGACCCTTTCCACAGCAACCTGGCTCCAAGCACCAGGTGCTGCTCCACAGTCCAGAACAGAAACTCCTGGATGAAGAAAGTGAAACTTGTCATCAATTTCCAGTAACTTGTAGGCACTTCGGCAGCGGTACTGCTGCTGCTTCGATGCCCTGACAAAGGGATCCTTCAAGTGCCGCTGCAACCACCTCTGCTCAGTTCCAGTTTTCCTCAGAAACCTCACCGTGGTGTGCAGGCATCTGCTCACCAAATGCCGACAGCTGCCGGGAAGAGAGGCAAGTCAACCAGTTAGTACATAACCACTCTGTATTTCAAAAGGCTCTTCAGTAATTAATTCCAGCCTAGACTGCAGGCTGCCCAGGGAGGGTGTGGAGTCTCCCTGTGTGGAGACGTTCAAAGCACACCTGGGCACGTTCCTGTGTCACCTGCTCCAGCTGACCCTGCCTTGGCAGGGAGGTGGGACTAGATGGTCTCCAGAGGTCACTTCCAACCCAAACCACCCACTGATTCTAAAAAGAAGCCTTCAAATGTGAGATTTCGGGCACTTTTAGTTATCAGGTCCAACCACCTCAGCAGGGCCAGATTTTGGCTGAGGCCTCCCGTTACCATGAGCAAAAGGGGAAAAAGATCCCACTCCACCTCCGCCCTGGTGTTTGAGGACAAGACACGGCAGAGTGACCCCAGCACGGCCCTGTGCTGCCTCAGAGGGGCTGGCGGCCTCCGTGAGCCCCTCAGATGAACGCGGCGATGCCCAAGTTCCTGAAGGCTCCGGGCGGAGCAACCAACAGCCCCCGCCCGGGGGAAACCGCCGCACGGCACTTCCAAACCCCAAACGCACGTTAACCCATTCCTGAGGGAAACGCCGGGACTAAGGACACCGCACCGCTCCTCAGCGGCCCCACCACGCACCTTCCCCCGGCGAGGGCGGCGCTCCCCGGGCCCGCCATGGCTGCCTGAGCCCGCCCCGTCCCGCCTCCCCTCACGGCGGCCGCGGGCGGGGCGGCGGCGGCGCGGGAAGAAGCTGGACGGGCCGCGGCCGAGGGTGACACCGGGGCGGGCGGGAAAGTCGCCAGTGTGAGGCTGAGGTGCGGAGGAGAGTCAGGGATTTGGGAGGGGGGACTCAAAGATTTCGGGAAGGAGTCAAGGATTCAGCGAGGAGATGCTGAAGGCGATCAGGGAGGGAGTTTGGGGGGAACAAGGATTGGGCGAGAGGGGATCAAAGCTTTGGGGAGGCGATCCTGGGGGTGTCAGGGATTCGGGGAGGGGATGTTTAGGGGAGTCAGAGATTCAGGGAGAGGGTTTTGGGGGAACAAGGATTTGGGGAGAGGGGATTAAAGCTTTGGGGAAGGGGTGCTGAGGCACAGGAGAGCAAGGGTCAGTGGGAGCGCTGGAGGAGGAGGCATTGGGAGGAGGCACTGGGGGACCAAGGGTTGAGGGACCGGGCACTGGGGAAGGGTGTTCGGGGGGCGAGGGGCGGTCTGCACGCCCGGGCCCCTCTGCGGGATGCCGGGAGCCCTCGGCACAGCGTGCCCTTCCTGCAGGAGCCATGTACACGTCCAGACTCTTCACCCTCGTCCTGGTGGTGCAGCCCACGCGCGTCCTCCTGGGCATGAAGAAGCGCGGGTTCGGCGCCGGGCTGTGGAACGGCTTCGGGGGCAAGGTGCAGCCGGGGGAGAGCATCGAGGAGGCTGCCCGCAGGTGAGGGCTCGGCCGGGGGCACGGGTGGAGGTGTTGCACCGTCGGCAGTGGGCTGCAGGTGGAGATACCACGGCTCCTCTGGCCGGTGACACCCTCGTGGCCACCAGTGCAGTTATGAGCCATCTCTGAACCTGCTCCACAGGTGATGAGAGATCGTTCAAAGAAACAGGATTGCTCCCGCTTGTCTGCCATCTCCCAATCTTTAACTATCATCCGATCTATGAGCAACTGGAACTTCCCAAGTGTCCTTTCTCCATCTCCTGGACTCCTGTCTAAACTAGGAGTCTGTGAGTGATGCACCGAGGTTCTTGCACTCTTCAGAGAGGTGCAGGGTTTAATTTTGGCTATATAACAGAATTACAGCCAATTTAATTGAACCAATAAGCCAAGTTGCTTATTGTTTAAATTTTGAAGCTGTTGAACAGATGCCATCTTCCAGTAGCATTTTTAGTACTGCATGGAAATGTAGTAACAAAAGAGCAGAATTCTTAGGGGCACTTAGAAATTCTTATGAAAAGCACTGTAGAAATTTATTGTTTGAGTGTATGGTGACATTTTTAAGTGCTAATGCTGAGTTAGGGAATTGAATTTCATCAGTAAAAAGGCACAGTGTAATTTTTGAAACTCTTAGTAATGTTTTCTTGTAATTCTTTCATCCATCTGGTCATTAAAATGAAGTAGCAGATTACAGCTGAATTGCTAAACTCCTCCAAAAATTAGATACCTTGTTCTTTACATGAGTGTTGCTGATGCAAAGCCACACTTTGCCATCTCCTCGGTTTCTGATACGTGCCCCAAACTGCCCTTGCACCTGCAGGAAGATCAAGGTTGGTGTGCTCAGCTCGTCCCCAACAGCTTCTGCCCTCAAGAGCCTCCTCAGCTGTGCCAGCACAACTGCCTGGGCTCTGTGGTGAGCTGGGCCTGGGGCCAGCAGGGGCTCTGTGCAGATGTGCTCCCAGCGAGCTTCCCTGATGCTCCACTCTGAGCTGAGCTATCAGGCTGTGCCTCCACATTGCTGTGTCTCAGCTGCCTTGGCTGTGGTGCAAGGTGTGAAATGTCCTCTCAGCACAGGTAGTTAAATATTAAGCCAAAATATGAACAAAAGTTCCCGGTGCCAGTAAGATTGCCATCCTCCGCTGGGTACAGCACATTCCCACAGCCCCTCAGTGGCACATCTTGTAAGGGGAGCATTTAGAGAGTTGCTTAGTTCTAGTTTGCCACCTGTAGTGTTTCCACTTGCTACAGACAGAGCCAAACAGCTGATGGATAAATTGCCTGGAGAACTGTAGCAGTGTTGTGCTTTGGTGTTCAATTATCACTGCCTGTAAAAGAAGACTTTTAGAGTCATTGCTGGAAAACTGCCTCTATTTTAGACATAGATAGCCTCTGAGAAGATAAACTAAAATTAGCCAAGACATTAGGCTGAAGTATAATTTTGAAAGATGGGATCCATGAAATCAATGCCAAAGCAAGCTGGAGCCTTAAAATAACTTCCATTACATTTTAAAATTGTTGTTACTGCCAAATAGGCAACTACATTAATTATTAACTTTAACTAAAGATAGAGTTTCAGAGTATTCCTTACTTTTGTACATTAGAAAAGCCATTACTAACTTCAAGCTATGCTGCTTCTGTTAGAGGGAGGTAAAATAAAAAAAAAAAACAAACAAGCACGGAGCATAAAGAGAGGAAATAATTGAATGTGCTTCAAGTGGCTGTGCATGGTGGTGTGTGGAAAAGAGCTGGCACATCTCTCCAAGTGCTCTTAGAAGTTTTGCCTTCTGGCCTCTCGTTATGCTCAGTGTGCTTCCAAGGAGCAGAAAGGCAAAGTTTACTCGATTGCTTTGTGTTTCTTACACAGCATTTGAATGGGAACTGGAATTCTTAGTGTGTAATTTAAATAAGCTTCAGTTTACCTCAGAAGTAGCTGATTGTGTAGCCAGTGTAGATGTTCTTTCTGGTGTTCATTACCTGCTTCTCCACAATTCTAAAAGATTTAGCTTGAAGTTGGCAAAGCCTTCTGCCTGTCTCTGCCTGAACCCACACCCAGTGCCTACTTCTCACCTCAGAGAAGATCAGCATGTTGCAAGGACTATAAATTATACTAAATGATCAATTTTCCTGACTATTTCCCTTCCACCATAGACTACTTTCCTATTTCAGGCTCCTGAAATAACACAAGATCCTGTCTCACCTGGCTGTGCTGTGGTGTAGGTAGACTCATAGCTTGGTGCAAGTCAGAACCCTGCTCGGTTGTCCAGGTGCAGCTTTCACTTTTGGTTCACTGGGTTTTGGATGTGTGAGTAAAGCAATGTCTGCATTTTTGTCCTCCCACTGCTCCCTTTCAGGTAAGGAAATCTATTTCTTGTGCAGGGAGCTCCTGGAGGAGAGTGGACTGACTGTGGACACCTTGCAGAAGATGGGTCAGATCACATTTGAATTTGTGGGCAACTCTGAGCTCATGGATGTTCACGTTTTCCGGGCAGATCACTTCCATGGAGAGCCAACAGAGAGTGAGGGTAGGTGCCTGGTGGAGGGCAAGGAAGGATGTGCACGCTCTTCTGGGACAGCATTGCTCTTACAAAGTGGAGAACTATTGATGCCAAAATGCATCCCAGAAGGAAGGCAGCAGGGCTGTGGAGGGAAGCTGCTTCTTGACTGATACTCACAGTCTAGGCAGCAAAACTCCAGGAGAAAGCCCCATGCAAAGTTCTTTTGTTTTCTCTCCCCAGAAATGCGGCCCCAGTGGTTTCAGCTGGACGAGGTGCCCTTCCATTGCATGTGGCCAGATGACAGTTACTGGTTTCCCCTGGTGCTTCAGAGAAAGTTGTTTCGTGGCTATTTTAAGTTCCAGGGACAAGACACCATCCTGGAGCACAGCCTGAAAGAAGTGGAGGAAGTTTAAGAAAGCAGAAGCATTCCACCCACGTGCTACTGCCCACATTGGGCTACACCACCACGAGGATGACTGATGAGGGTTTCCTTGCTCAGCTCTCCAGCAAAGGAGATTTATCTCCCAGCTCACTGCGAAGTAAGGAAAATAAGGGGTTTTCTTAAAGCAGAAATAAAAGTAACAGGATTTTCCATGCTGTGAAGTCCCTGGCTGTGGTAGGCTTGACTGGTTACATGATCACACCTATTAAAAATTTAGTGTTAACCCCGTGTTAGTGGCTTAGACCTTTCCCTCGTAGGTGGAATTTTCTTTATTATTAAAGATTTTTTTTTAGTAAAAGTATGTGTTGTTCTTATGGTCTTATGGTGTTGTGAAAGCCTTTTGAAAAGTTCAGATAGAGAGTCCTTCAGGATTGTCCAGCTGAAGGCACTATGAAGTTAGGGGAGTTGAGAAAATAGAAGTCAGAGATAAAAGTACAGTCCTGTTTGAGCTCAGTTTTCACTGTTGCAGCTCCTGCTGTGAAGTTGAACTCCTTTGAGCATTTCAGGTAAAAATCAACTTCCAGCAAGCCCAAGCTGCAAAGTCTCAGCCCCCTGTGGCTGCAGCTTTGCCCCAGGGCAGGAGCAGGTGACTGCTCAGCACTGATGTCAGCCCAACTCAGCTGGGTGGGCAGCAAAAGTTCATTGCAACTGTGCCAGAAATAACACATCACATATGTAACTTCTTACACAAGTTTTTTCTTTCTTTAAACACTTTTACAGACATATAACACTTACAGATAGAATCTTGGAATGTCATGTAGGATCTGTAAACATTTCCAGTCTACCAGCTGTAGTAATAGTTCTTTAATTCCTGCATTTGGATAAAGTGCTTCATACATAAGGCTATTTGAGCAAAGCAAAGATACAGAATATTCCAGGCAGGCAAAATTCACACCCTCAGAACAACATTTGTTTCTTGTCTCCCTCCAGCAGTTTCAAAAAATGTATTCCACTCAAAAAATGCCCTTCTTCATCTGCCCAGCAAGCCACAGCTCAGACTTCAGAGGATGACACGAACACCTTATAACATGACTTTTACTTTTTGTGCTGCACACTGAGTTATTTACAGAGGTTCTGGTACCCACCTCTGCTTCTGACCTGGCAGTGAGGGTTTGTGGCTGCTCTAACAGAGAATGGCTCGGGGCAAACAGGATAAGCTCAAAAGCACAGGCAGCTTTTACAGGGTGCAGGACCTTCCTACATGGTGGGGAAGGGAATGACTGGCAGGCAACACCTGTTCAGTATCTTGGTTTAATTCCTGGCAGGAACTGTAAATTGCAGAGTGAGAGAGAGCACATTACAGACACACAATTCTGTTCCTCCAGGAGTTTAGGTAGGAAAGGAACAAGCGTGGCTCGGGCTTGCACTTCTCTTTGTTATCCCCTCTGTGCAGTCAGGTGAATCCTTTCAGGAAGATGCTTTCCCCAGCCCTGGTGCTCGTAGCAAAGAGCTGGGCTGTTCCTGCTCCTGTGAGACTGACAGGGTTTAAGGAAGTTCTGTCCCCAGCTGGTGATCTTTGTCTTTTAGTAAACAGCACAAACTGAAGAGTGTAAATTAGCCTGTTACAAATTCCAGGAATTACACCCTTGCATGGTCCAAGGAGAGTTAAAAGCACTGGAATGCAGCAAGGCACCACTGAACATTACAACTTAGGAGAAGCAGCTTGCAAGGAAGATGGAAGGAGAGAGAAAGAAGGATCAGAGATTTAAGGTTGTATTGTAAATGTAGTTTTGAGCCTTTCAAGACACGATAGTGATAAAAAGCCACTTCACAGCTCAAAGTGGAGAAGCCCTCAGGAGTGACAAAAACAGAGCCCTTTTCAGAGAATAGTTTCCAGGAAGCCTTTCAGGGTCTCAGGTATTGGCTTTCCTGGTACTTCCAGGACTGCTCTGCCAGATACTGAAGGCTTTTCTACCATCACTGTTTTGAAGATGTGAAAGTCCCCTGACCCAAAGCACACACAAAAGCTTCCATTCACATAAACACATGAACACTTTGGCACTACATCTTACAGGAGCATCAGTTCTCAGACAGGCAGCACACACTCCTCAATTAGTCTGGCTTGGTTAGTGTTTACTGCAGAAGGCAAGAGCATGGAGGTAACTACAGCCCTTTTCCCCACACTGACCAGGGCAGACAGACACCTGAACTCAGCTTGATGGATCCTTTGGAGTCCCTGCTGCATCCCTCTGGAGGAAGCCGTGCTCGATGCTGCCCTCCAAGCCTGACAGATCCATAAACTGAATGTAGCAAAGACAGTAGGGAAACCCCTCACACACTGAGGTAAACAAACAGTGCTGTTTGCACACTGACCAGACTCCCAAAAGAAAGGTTTGCAAACTAAGGGTTGTGTGAAATAGTGTCTGCACGTGTTTAGGAATGGGACAGAAGCCTGACAGTCCAGTACAAAATAAACTCTGAAAGTGCCAGCAGCTGGATCAGCTTTGGGAATACTGGGTCTCTGTTCTCAAACACTTGGTGAACAGAGTAAAACCAAAACAAGAAAAACCCACCCCCAAAACTCTCCTCAAAGACTCAAGGGCTGACAATGGAGGAATGGGTGTTTTCTCAAAACAACATAATTCCAGTTTCTTTATAGGTCCTGTGGTCTGTGTCTATCATTGTTACAGTCTCTGCACTTGGACTGTACAAGTCATGCTTTAAAGGAGAACAGAAAAGAGGAGTTAGTCTAAAGCCCAAATGTCTTTTTGACATTTGCTTTTTGGGGGGTTGATTTTTGATTTTAAATCACGTTCAAAATTGTAAATTTTTTCTAAAAGTGAGAAGTGCGAAGTTCCATTCAGGCTGGTCCTTTGCAAATGCTTCTGTAGAACACTGCCCAGTCAAACAAATCACATATGCAACTCACTGTAAATGATCAGATCTTGCCCCAAAACATACAGTATTTTCTCAATTTCACCCTTCACCACATCAGACAAACAGAGATAAATGAGGGAGGATGGGTGCTGAGACTAAGCCAGCCATAACCAGCCAACACCTTCTGGTAATGCCAGGAGTGAAGAGCCTATAGAAGTTTGGTAACACACTTTCCACACTTGAACCACAAACCATCCTCCTAATCAAGACAAGGTCAAGCAGAAAAGCCTGTTGTGCCATGCTTGAGATACCTTCTTTGTAAGTGGACTGTAGAAAGATGTCCCTCCCCTGCCAGTTTATTCCAGCTTGTGAGCAGAATCTCTTCTGCATCACTTTGGAAATCTTCAGGAGAGAATCAAATCTGTCACAGCCATTTGCAGTTCATTTGTCTCACTGGACAGGGCCCACACACAGGAGGAAAGTGAGTTAACATTTGCATTGTTGGCAGAAGCTCTTAGTATTTATGGCTCAGCTCTTAGCATTCTGAGCAAGGTTGGCTACACACTGCTCAAGGCCCAGCACTCAAGGAATTCACCCACATCAGTGTATTTACCCCATTTTGAGAAGTGTGAGTAATGTTATTCAATCTCCTGAAACTGGGCAAATAACTTGTCTTGCTCCTAGCTGAAGAAATTAACCCACAATTTCCACCTGGACTAGGAAGAGTTTCATGTTGCACTGAATTTTCTAAATTTAAAAAATCAAAGAAAAAAGCTTTTGTGATTTAAATATACTTTCTGTTAATGGGGAAGTTCCCCAGTGGGAAAATACTGTAATGGCTCCAGTTTGACAGCAACCACTCACCCTTGCAAATGTGCTTCCTTTTTACCCACTCAAAGAAAATGCTAAGAAGCCAAGTCACAAATTCCCCTTTGGAAGCTATTTTGGCCCCAGAGAAGTCAGGTTCAGGGAGTGCTGTTCACACAGAGTTCTGCTGCAGACGTTTGCAGTTTGATTATCAGTTTCTCTGGAGGATGTGCACCATTTCCCCTGAGGTAACACAACATGCACGTTCTCCCCCTTTGCCTCCCGAGGGAAAGGCACTGAAGATACAAAGTGGAGAATGTTTAGTCCCTTTATCACAATCACAAATCATTCTGAAAACCCCATTACCAAGGGCTGTGGTGTTTTTAGAGATGAGAACTTTCACTTCATTGTCTACTCCCCTTCACAAACACTCCAATGCTACCCACAACCAGGAAGAAGAATGACAGTAACATCCTGATAATACTGATTTTCTGCTAATGCACTTTATCAGCATTGTGTTCCAGCCTGCTGGTGTAACAGGATACTTCTGATATTACCAGCCTTCAGGTCAGCAGCTCTCCAACAGACCTAAGCAGCTACTCACCAGATGGAGGGCAGAACATCCAGAAGAAATAAACAAGCTACCTTGTAGCTGTTCTGATCCTGTAGTATGAGTGCTTTACAATTAAGAAGTGTATTAGTCGATTATTTTCTCATTTATGCCAGGCAAACTCCTCTTGAGTTCCTGAACCCAGCTGTCTTTGGCCCCAAACTGAAAAATATGAGCAGGTTCCCAGGCTGCCCTGCAACCATGAAGGGAAACACACTGACAGTACAGTCCATGCAGCATCATCAGGAAAATCCCTGTCACACAGCAGCACTGACCTCTGCCCAGCTGGGTTAGAAAATCCAACTTCTTCATTCATTTTGTGCTAAGGTCTAGCAGTGAGAAATCAAACCCTGACACCTACAGTAGGATGGGGGATGGCTTTCAGCTTTCCTTATGCACACATGTCCCTAACACAGGCCCTCCAAGGCATAAAAGGCAATTTATCTCCACTACAAGCAAGTGCTCCAGCTATCCTGTTCATCTCAGCACTTCAGAGACGTGCAGAGATGTGTCAGCACAGCTGCAGATAAACATGAATGGAGGACTGTAAGTACAAGATGCAGAGGCCTCAGCAACAACACTGCAGCACTCGCTGTGCCAGGGCATATCCTGAGCCCATGGGGAGTGTCTGCAGGATAATGAACATCAGCTCTGTCCCAGGGCATTGCAAAATTAAGAAATTGTCTCTATATCCATATGTTCTGCCCCACATCCAGTCTGTCTAAATCAGAGAGCAGCTCAAAGCAGCAAT